>CM040404.1:1359047-1514047 GCA_022702515.1 Ilyophis sp. 1 JC-2022 | reverse complement strand
GTGTGTTAGGGGCCAGGTGTGTGTGTTAGGGGCCAGGTCAGTGTGTTAGGGGCCAGATGAGTGTGTTATGGGCCAGGTGTGTGTGTTAGGGGCCAGGTGAGTTTGTTAGGGGCCAGGTGAGTGTGTTAGGGGCCAGGTGTGTGTGTTAGGGGCCAGGTGTGTGTGTTAGGGGCCAGGTGAGTGTGTTAGGGGCCAGGTGTGTGTGTTAGGGGCCAGGTGAGTGTGTTAGGGGCCAGGTGAGTGTGTTAGGGGCCAGGTGAGTGTGTTAGGGGCCAGGTGTGTGTGTTAGGGGCCAGGTGTGTGTGTTAGGGGCCAGGTGTGTGTGTTAGGGGCCAGGTGAGTGTGTTAGGGGCCAGGTGTGTGTGTTAGGGGCCAGGTGTGTGTGTTAGGGGCCAGGTGTGTGTGTTAGGGGCCAGGTGTGTGTGTTAGGGACCAGGTGAGTGTGTTAGGGACCAGGTGAGTGTGTTAGGGGCCAGGTCAGTGCGTACAGGTTGTACTGACCTTGTGCTCCACCTTCCCCTGAAACCCCTGAAAGCTCATTTCCTGCTGATTGCCTGTGTTGCGCCGAAGTCGCGTACGGATCCGGAATGACGCACATGGAAACAGAGCTGCTTCTGTCATTGATGCTCATCCTTGAGCCGCTCGTAAGATAGAAGCTTCCGGAGCCTGACTGCCACTTCAGCGCTGATGATCTCACTGAAATGAAAGCATTTTTAAAGAGTCACATGAATAAGTCATGAAGGCCACAACATACATAACATCAAATTAGTTCTGAAGCACTTTTAGTTTTAGTTTGACCCACAGAGTTTGGGTCAGAACATGTTGGGGGAAGTGTATAAATTGAAGTGTATAAATTGAAGTGTATATATATTTGTAGGTATTTAGGTTTATGCTACAGGGCAATAGACCTCCTTCGCACTTCGCATCTTAAATGGCCTAAATGCAGACAAGCATGCACCTGCCATTCAATGCTGCTTTTCACTGCAGTGTTGCAGTATTAAATGCGACGCAGGGCTGAGGTGTTGCAGTATTAACTGCGACGCAGGGTTGAGGTGTTGCAGTATTAACTGCGACGCAGGGTTGAGGTGTTGCAGTATTAACTGCGACGCAGGGTTGAGGTGTTGCAGTATTAAATGCGACGCAGGGCTGAGGTGTTGCAGTATTAAATGCGACGCAGGGCTGAGGTGTTGCAGTATTAAATGCGACGCAGGGCTGAGGTGTTGCAGTATTAAATGCGACGCAGGGCTGAGGTGTTGCAGTATTAAATGCGACGCAGGGCTGAGGTGTTGCAGTATTAAATGCGACGCAGGGCTGAGGTGTTGCAGTATTAAATGCGATGCAGGGCTGAGGTGTTGCAGTATTAAATGCGACGCAGGGCTGAGGTGTTGCAGTATTAAATGCGATGCAGGGCTGAGGTGTTGCAGTATTAAATGCGACGCAGGGCTGAGGTGTTGCAGTATTAAATGCGATGCAGGGCTGAGGTGTTGCAGTATTAAATGCGACGCAGGGCTGAGGTGTTGCAGTATTAAATGCGATGCAGGGCTGAGGTGTTGCAGTATTAAATGCGACGCAGGGCTGAGGTGTTGCAGTATTAAATGCGATGCAGGGCTGAGGTGTTGCAGTCTTAAATGCGACGCAGGGCTGAGGTGTTGCAGTATTAAATGCGATGCAGGGCTGAGGTGTTGCAGTATTAAATGCGACGCAGGGCTGAGGTGTTGCAGTATTAAATGCGATGCAGGGCTGAGGTGTTGCAGTATTAAATGCGACGCAGGGCTGAGGTGTTGCAGTATTAAATGCGATGCAGGGCTGAGGTGTTGCAGTATTAAATGCGACGCAGGGCTGAGGTGTTGCAGTATTAAATGCGACGCAGGGCTGAGGTGTTGCAGTATTAAATGCGACGCAGGGCTGAGGTGTTGTAGTATTAAATGCGACGCAGGGCTGAGGTGTTGCAGTATTAAATGCGATGCAGGGCTGAGGTGTTGCAGTATTAAATGCGATGCAGGGCTGAGGTGTTGCAGTATTAATTGCGATGCAGGGCTGAGGTGTTGCAGTATTAAATGCGACGCAGGGCTGAGGTGTTGCAGTATTAAATGCGATGCAGGGCTGAGGTGTTGCAGTATTAAATGCGACGCAGGGCTGAGGTGTTGCAGTATTAAATGCGATGCAGGGCTGAGGTGTTGCAGTATTAAATGCGACGCAGGGCTGAGGTGTTGCAGTATTAAATGCGACGCAGGGCTGAGGTGTTGCAGTATTAAATGCGATGCAGGGCTGAGGTGTTGCAGTATTAATTGCGACGCAGGGCTGAGGTGTTGCAGTATTAAATGCGATGCAGGGTTGAGGTGTTGCAGTTTTAAATGCGACGCAGGGCTGAGGTGTTGCAGTATTAAATGCGACGCAGGGCTGAGGTGTTGCAGTATTAAATGCGACGCAGGGCTGAGGTGTTGCAGTATTAAATGCGACGCAGGGCTGAGGTGTTGCAGTATTAAATGCGACGCAGGGCTGAGGTGTTGCAGTATTAAATGCGACGCAGGGCTGAGTGGTGCTGCGTTGGTTCCCCCAGGCTAAGCCCAGCAGGCTGCACTGCTCTCACTGCGACGAGACGTACAGCCTGCCGCAGAACGGCGCCATCAAGCTGTACAAGGAGCTGCGCTGCCCGCTAGACGAGTTTGAGCTGGTGCTGTGGACCTCTGGAGCCCGCGGCAAGAGCTACCCCCTCTGCCCCTACTGCTTCAGTAACCCGCCCTTCAGGGACATGAAGAAAGGTAAGAGGGGTACTTACATGGAGGTGGAGGTAACTGCAGGGGGGGGTAACCGCTCTGTATTCCTATTTTTAAAAGCTCTGCTTCCCAACTGAAAACATTCCAGTTTCAGTTGAAATATTCCAGGATGTATCTTCTGGGAATTCATTAAGGATTGTGGCAAAGTACAATACTGCCACTGTGGTTATGCACTTGTATAACATTGGGAAATTATGGGAATATAGTACTGGAAACTCTTGTTACGTACACCTCAAGGACTGTTACAGGGTATTAAAAATAATGATTATATCTTTGTCTAACCCCCCTCTCTCTCTCCCCCTGTGTTCTGTGTACCTGGGCAGGTATGGGCTGTAATGAGTGCACACACCCGACCTGCCAGCACTCTCTCAGCTCGCTGGGGATTGGACAGTGTGTGGAGTGTGAAAGCGGAGTCCTGGTGTTTGATCCCACCTCTGGCCCCAAGTGGAAGATGGCGTGCAATAAGTGCAACGTGGTCGTGCATTTCTTTGAGCACGCTCACAAGGTTCAGGTTTCGTCGGAGAGCTGCGATTCCTGCGAGGCATCCCTGGTGGTGGTCGACTTCAACAAGGCGCGCTCGCCGTTGCCCGGCGACGAGACGCAGCACACGGGATGCGTGTTTTGCGACACGGTGTTCCAGGACCTGGTGGAGCTGAAGCACGCCACCATGAGACACCCGATGCACTGCGGGGGGGCGGCCCGTCGACAGGGCGGGCGGGGCAGGGGCCGCGGGCGACGCCCTGGGGGCAGGGGCAACCCCAAAAAACCCAAAGACAAGATGGCCGCACTGGCAGCGTACTTTGTGTAGCCGAATCTGCATACATGTAATATGTCATTGTGCTTCCCGCTAACTGTCCTTATTGTGACCGTTTTAAACAGAGTTCATTCTGGAAGGAAAAAAAGGCGTGAATTATGCAATAAAAATAAAAATGCAAGAATTCTACACCACTTATTGCCAAAGTTCGGTTTTTCCAAATGGTCTCAAGAGGTTGTACTGTTGCAGCGATGCCAAATGCCTTCAATACCAGTGAATATTAAATATCAGTGAATATTAAATAAAAATATAGTTTTCCACAACGATGGCTATTGTGTGGCTATGGGGCTACTTCACTGCAGTGTAGCTATGAACTAGCTGGGTGGTTGTAAAATCTGGGTCGAGGCAAATGTACTTCGCCTTGGATGTACACAATGTGTCGATGTTCAATGTGTTCATATTTTTTCACAATAAATCAATAACAAAATACAAACCCCAATTCCATAAAAGTTGGGACAGTATGTAAAATGCACATCAAAGCAGAAAGCAATGATTTGTAAATGCTCTCTTTTATCTAATTGAAAACAGTGCAAAGAAAAGATATTTAATGTTTTACCTTTTGTAAATATACGCTAATTCCGAATTTTATGCCTGCAACACGTTCTAAAAACGTTGGGACGGGGGGGGGGAAATGAGGGCTCCATCTTGGCGATCTTAGCGCTTGGTCTAAACGCATGGCGTAAAGTGCATTTAGGGCGTGTCCAAGTCCACTATTGCTAGTTAGACGGTGCAGCGTGCAAATGGGCTGAACTCAGTCTCTCCATTAATTATAGGTGTGTCTTGGGCGTAACATGCAATAAAACAATCAAAATGTCACATCCCATTCCCTTTAAAAGCCTGCTTATATATATGATGGCGAAACGGACATTCTCATGTGTGTAGTGCGAGCAAGGAATAGGATATTTGGATCAATATTATTCTGACTAACCATTATGAAGCGTTTTGATATACACAATAATAATCTTTAGCATTATGGTTTAACACCAGCACAGGTTCCTGGTAATTCCTGAGAAGGCTGTTATTTTACAAAATATATTGGGTTAAATTCCGTTAAAAGCACCTGCAACAGCTGAGAATAAGTTACCGGAATATGGCTTCAGTTTCATCGTAGAAAATGCCAAATTAGCCGCTTGTTTAACTCATTTTGTTTAATTATACAATGAAGCATTGTCAAACATCAATTCCATGAGGCTGTTCTCATGGAGTTCTCGAAGTTCAAGCTTCATCCGAAGTTCATTAGGTGCATTGTAATGCTTAATGACGACACTAAATACACTAAAGCTGTCAGGTCGGGAACCCATAGGTTCACACATATTGTACCTTATTTTATAATGTCCTGCTTATGGAAATGTGGCCAACCTGTTTTACTGGTAGCGTAATACTTTAAACCAAGTCCACTTTCCCAGGAAGACTGTGAAGTGTGATTTACAGCAGGGGAAACAGACCTGCCTGTCACCTTTAGTTTTCCCTGTTTGTTTGCTTGCATCTTCCCTTGCTTTGCTCAATAAATACACTCCCTGGTGGAGTTTTCATCGAGTGTGTCTCAGAGTCATGCGTTTGGGTCCAGTCCAGCCATAACACCCTGCGCCGAGTATAAGATAGCAAAGACACATGCATTTGGGTTAGCGCTGGGTGTAAGATAGCAAAGACACATGCGTTTGGGTTAGCGCTGGGTGTAAGATAGCAAAGACACATGCGTTTGGGTTAGCGCTGGGTGTAAGATAGCAAAGACACGTGTTTGGGTTAGCGCTGGGTGTAAGATAGCAAAGACACATGCGTTTGGGTTAGCGCTGGGTGTAAGATAGCAAAGACATGCGTTTGGGTTAGCGCTGGGTGTAAGATAGCAAAGACACATGCGTTTGGGTTAGCGCTGGGTGTAAGATAGCAAAGACACATGCGTTTGGGTTAGCGCTGGGTGTAAGATAGCAAAGACACATGCGTTTGGGTTAGCGCTGGGTGTAAGATAGCAAAGACACATGCGTTTGGGTTAGCGCTGGGTGTAAGATAGCAAAGACACATGCGTTTGGGTTAGCGCTGGGTGTAAGATAGCAAAGACACATGCGTTTGGGTTAGCGCTGGGTGTAAGATAGCAAAGACACATGCGTTTGGGTTAGCGCTGGGTGTAAGATAGCAAAGACACATGCGTTTGGGTTAGCGCTGGGTGTAAGATAGCAAAGACACATGCGTTTGGGTTAGCGCTGGGTGTAAGATAGCAAAGACACATGCGTTTGGGTTAGCGCTGGGTGTAAGATAGCAAAGACACATGCGTTTGGGTTAGCGCTGGGTGTAAGATAGCAAAGACACATGCGTTTGGGTTAGCGCTGGGTGTAAGATAGCAAAGACACATGCGTTTGGGTTAGCGCTGGGTGTAAGATAGCAAAGACACATGCGTTTGGGTTAGCGCTGGGTGTAAGATAGCAAAGACACATGCGTTTGGGTTAGCGCTGGGTGTAAGATAGCAAAGACACATGCGTTTGGGTTAGCGCTGGGTGTAAGATAGCAAAGACACATGCGTTTGGGTTGTTTCTCCTGACTTATTTTTCTATAGAGTTTAATAAGAAAATGAGTCAGGAGAAACAACCCTTAAAGTGATCCATCCATATCTGCTTCATATCTGGCAGCAGAGTGATGGGCTGTGTCCGAATCAGAGCCCTATCTACTGCGCCCTGTCTCCTGCGTGCAGTGCACTGTGTCTGAATTAGAGCCCTATCTACTGCGCCCTGTCTCCTGCGTGCAGTGCACTGTGTCTGAATTAGAGCCCTATCTACTGCGCCCTGTCTCCTGCGTGCAGTGCACTGTGTCTGAATTAGAGCCCTATCTACTGCGCCCTGTCTCCTGCATGCAGTGCACTGTGTCTGAATTAGAGCCCTATCTACTGTGTCCTGTCTCCTGCGTGCAGTGCACTGGCAGAAGTGTGCTGTTTAATGTGCACTGTTTAGCAGTCTTTGAAATACAGGTGCAGCTCAAAAAATTAGAATATCGTGAAAAATTTCAATATTTTTTGTCACTCATTTCAGAAAGGGAAACTCATATATTATATAGATTCATTACACATAGAGTGAAATATTTCAAGCCTTTATTTCTTGTAATTTTGATGATTATGGCTTACAGCTAATGAAACCCAAAATTCAGTGTCTCAGAAAATTAGAATATTTTGCTTTAACATATTTTTAAAGTATCATATTTAATATTTGGTCGCATATCCTTTGCATGCTGTTACTTTCTGAAGTCTGTGACCAATCAACATCAAAAGACTCTCAATATCTTATTTTCAGGTACTGTTACAAGCGATACTATAACCTCTCTGCATTTGAACTGATCTCTATGGGAATTGGGGGGTGAGACTAGATTCAGCTGTAAATTACACTGGTACAGTATGGGACACATGGCTGGCTAAATGGCTGTAAGTCATCATGGGTCTGAGCTATCGAACGAGCCCCAAACCATCACTCTGTTGCCAGATATGGAGTAGATGTGGATGGATCACTGCAAGGGTTATTTCTCCTGACTCATTTTCCTATAGAACTCTATGGGGAAAAAAGTCAGGAGAAACAACCCTTAAAGGGATCCATCCACATCTACTTCATATCTGGCCGGAGAGTGATGGTTTGGGACTCGTTTGATACCTTAGACCCTTGATGACGTACAGCCATTTCGCCTGTCATGTGTTCCATACTGTACCAGCGTAATTTACAGCTGAATCTAGCCCCATTCGGGCTTTTATCTGGGTGTTTTTAGGGTGATACAATCCTGAGATCTAGTGGCATAGTTTGAGATGTTAATTGATAAAAGACTGGATACATACAGAGGGACTTTAGCAAGTAAAGCTTTGTAAATAAATAATATATAATGCAGCTTCCTCCGTAGATCTAGAGAGAACCAACCAACTGTATGATACAGGGTACAATGATGAGTCCGGAGGCCAACGTCCGTAATAAATCGCAGAGCACTATGATAAACGGCATTCAATGGCTTCAAAACAGAGGCTGAGGCATGCATATAAAGTATATCAACATAGTCAATAACTGACAATATTGTCGCCTGCACAATACTTTTTCTGTTGCCCATAGAGAGACAAGACTTATTCTTATAAAGAAAGCCAATTTTGGGTTTAAGTTTGTTTGCCAAATGTATAACATGTGACCTGAAGGACAAATCATAGTCCAACCAGATACCTAAATATTTGTATTCATGGACACGTTCAATCTCAACATTGTTCAGAGTAGACAATTGTGCATCAGTGGGGTCAATGTTCTGTGTAGAAAATATCATAAACTTAGTTTTACTGGCATTCAGGACTAATTTAAGACTGGCCATTGCCCTTTGCATAATTTCAAAAGCATCCTGCAAGTATGATAATGCTTGTCTGCTAGTGGGCGCTGAGGAATAGAGTACTGTATCGTCAGCATAGAAATGAACATTACAGTTCTCTATTTTTGTGGCAATATTGTTTATATAAATTGTGAACAATAAAGGGCCCAGAATAGACCCCTGTGGTACCCCTTTATTGACCAGCAGGCAGGGTGACCTCACCTCATCTGTTACCACAGCCTGAGTCCTATTAGGTAATCACGGAACCAATTGCAGGCATTATCATCTAGACCAATGGAGAATAATCTGTCTAATAATATTGTGTGGTCGACCGTATCAAAGGCCTTTGATAGGTCAATGAATAGGGCTGCACATTTTTGACCTTCATCAATTGTCTTTATAATGTCATTTATAACTAGGATGGCTGCTGAGATGGTACTATGGCCGGGTCTAAAATCTGATTGAAACGGGTTTAGAATGTTATTTATGGATAAGAAAGTGCGCAGTTGCTGATTTACCAATGATTCCAGCACTTTAGCGAAACAAGACAGTTTGGAGATTGGTCGATAATTATTTACCTCACTTGTATCACCCCCTTTGAACAGTGGCAGAACACGTGCAGATTTCCATACCTTGGGAATAGTCCCAGTAATAACTGATAAATTAAAAATATTTGCTACCGGATTTACAAGCAGTGGAGCAGCAAGTCGTAAAATACTAGGGTCTAATTGATCCTCCCCCATGGATTTCTTTACATTTATAGCAAATAATGCATTTAATATCTCATCTTCTGTACATTTCCTAAATTGTATTGGAGGTAATGAACTGTGGTGTTATTTAATGGGGTAATGAATGAACTGTGGTGTTATTTAATGGGGTAATGAATGAACTGTGGTGTTATTTAATGGGGTAATGAATGAACTGTGGTGTTATTTAATGGGGTAATGAATGCACTGTGGTGTTATTTAATGGGGTAATGAATTAACTGTGGTGTTAGTTAATGGGGTAATGAATGAACTGTGGTGTTAGTTAATGGGGTAATGAATGAACTGTGGTGTTATTTAATGGGGTAATGAATGAACTGTGGTGTTATTTAATGGGGTAATGAATGCACTGTGGTGTTAGTTAATGGGGTAATGAATGAACTGTGGTGTTATTTAATGGGGTAATGAATTAACTGTGGTGTTATTTAATGGGGTAATGAATGAACTGTGGTGTTATTTAATGGGGTAATGAATGAACTGTGGTGTTATTTAATGGGGTAATGAATGAACTGTGGTGTTATTTAATGGGGTAATGAATGAACTGTGGTGTTATTTAATGGGGTAATGAATGAACTGTGGTGTTATTTAATGGGGTAATGAATGAACTGTGGTGTTATTTAATGGGGTAATGAATGAACTGTGGTGTTATTTAATGGGTTAATGAATGAACTGTGGTGTTATTTAATGGGGTAATGAATGCACTGTGGTGTTATTTAATGGGGTAATGAATGAATTGTGGTGTTATTTAATGGGGTAATGAATGAACTGTTGTGTTATTTAATGGGGTAATGAATGAACTGTGGTGTTATTTAATGGGGTAATGAATGAATTGTGGTGTTATTTAATGGGGTAATGAATGAACTGTTGTGTTATTTAATGGGGTAATGAATGAACTGTGGTGTTATTTAATGGGGTAATGAATGCACTGTGGTGTTATTTAATGGGGTAATGAATGAACTGTTGTGTTATTTAATGGGGTAATGAATGAACTGTGGTGTTATTTAATGGGGTAATGAATTAACTGTGGTGTTATTTAATGGGGTAATGAATGCACTGTGGTGTTATTTAATGGGGTAATGAATGAACTGTTGTGTTATTTAATGGGGTAATGAATTAACTGTGGTGTTATTTAATGGGGTAATGAATGAACTGTGGTGTTATTTAATGGGGTAATGAATGCACTGTGGTGTTATTTAATGGGGCAATGAATGAACTGTGGTGTTATTTAATGGGGTAATGAATGAACTGTGGTGTTATTTAATGGGGTAATGAATGAACTGTTGTGTTATTTAATGGGGTAATGAATGAACTGTGGTGTTATTTAATGGGGTAATGAATGAACTGTGGTGTTATTTAATGGGGTAATGAATGAACTGTGGTGTTATTTAATGGGTTAATGAATGAACTGTGGTGTTATTTAATGGGGTAATGAATGCACTGTGGTGTTATTTAATGGGGTAATGAATGAATTGTGGTGTTATTTAATGGGGTAATGAATGAACTGTTGTGTTATTTAATGGGGTAATGAATGAACTGTGGTGTTATTTAATGGGGTAATGAATGAATTGTGGTGTTATTTAATGGGGTAATGAATGAACTGTTGTGTTATTTAATGGGGTAATGAATGAACTGTGGTGTTATTTAATGGGGTAATGAATGCACTGTGGTGTTATTTAATGGGGTAATGAATGAACTGTTGTGTTATTTAATGGGGTAATGAATGAACTGTGGTGTTATTTAATGGGGTAATGAATGCACTGTGGTGTTATTTAATGGGGTAATGAATGCACTGTGGTGTTATTTAATGGGGTAATGAATGAACTGTTGTGTTATTTAATGGGGTAATGAATTAACTGTGGTGTTATTTAATGGGGTAATGAATGAACTGTGGTGTTATTTAATGGGGTAATGAATGCACTGTGGTGTTATTTAATGGGGCAATGAATGAACTGTGGTGTTATTTAATGGGGTAATGAATGAACTGTGGTGTTATTTAATGGGGTAATGAATGAACTGTTGTGTTATTTAATGGGGTAATGAATGAACTGTGGTGTTATTTAATGGGGTAATGAATGCACTGGGGTGTTATTTAATGGGGTAATGAATGAACTGTGGTGTTATTTAATGGGGTAATGAATGAACTGTGGTGTTATTTAATGGGGTAATGAATGAACTGTGGTGTTATTTAATGGGGTAATGAATGAACTGTGGTGTTATTTAATGGGGTAATGAATGAACTGTGGTGTTATTTAATGGGGTAATGAATGAACTGTGGTGTTATTTAATGGGGTAATGAATGCACTGGGGTGTTATTTAATGGGGTAATGAATGCACTGTGGTGTTATTTAATGGGGTAATGAATGCACTGTGGTGTTATTTAATGGGGTAATGAATGCACTGTGGTGTTATTTAATGGGGTAATGAATGAACAGGCTTATTCAGGGGCCTTGATTCAGCTGCAGCCCCCATAGGCTACTTCTAACATGCTACATTAAACATCACCACATGCATTACAGACCAATATTTGTGCCCAAATTTGCCCTCACCTTTCATTTGCTTCTCCTGGCCTTTCCTTGTGCCATATTGAAATGTTTACAAACATTTATTGGTTTAAATACTTGATTGTTTGAACAGACAGGTTGAAAATAAAAAGTCAGACCAAACACAAAAGGGGTGATAGTGCCATCTGCCGGTTGCAAGTGTAAATAACAATCTCCTCGTCCTGTCGATTACGTCCGGCAGAGGCCGCAGCAATCAAAATGTGAACGAGCGTAGCTTGCATTACTGAGCATGCGCAATGTAGTAGACACAACGAGGAACAGACCGTGTCAGTATTTTCATGTCGCTACAGTAGCCAGACTTCCACACTGAGGTCCCGAGAAGCGACCGGAGGGCGTGGGAGCCTCAGAACGAGATATATTGTATATTTTACTGACGGAGAAGTTAACGTTTGCAAAGGATAGCCACGTGAAGGTAGGAAATGCATATATCATAAAATAATATGTTAGTATCCATCCAAGATTCAGTCTTATACAAATATGTAGATACTTTTACATTGGGTTAGAATTATTGGCTGTTCTCAGTGAAATAAAAAGTATTTGAAGTCGCAAACTGCTTCGGCCTGACTGTAGCCAGGCGGCGGAACCGTCAAAGACACCGATCGCTACACTGTTGCACAGGCAATGCCGCGCATTGTTGTGTCTGACGCGTGTCTGCGTATTATAGCCTAACCAACGTGGCGTATTAAAAGCGCATTTTAATGCACATGAAATGGCTTCAAATTGGTGGTTATGCCAGTCATTTTCCACGCGTATGCGTGTGCTGTCTGACGGCTTTCTGTGCATGTGGTCGGTGCAGTTGTCAGGGAAACTTGTATTTTTTCAGCTGGACTAACAATAACAGACACTGCGGTCTGCAGGACTATAAGGGTTCAGGCGGTTAAAAGGGATCATTTTTAGTTTGCTGCTCTAAACACATTACCGGCAAAAACGAGCTATTTTCATAAACTGCAGATGCCATACTGTGTGTATGTTTTTACATGTGTATGTACATGCGGCTTTCTCCACTTGTGTTGTTGGGTTTGATTGCTTTTGCAGACTTTAAACATAACCTTTTTTTACCTACGGGCTAAATCTTGCAGTGCAATTGAAAGCTAAACACAATTTTCAGTTGACAGTAGGCGAGTGTAATATGAAACAGACATGGCAAACGGGTTGCTAATTAGCCTTGAGGGGACGGTTCTGTTTTAGAAAGCCAGCACCCTGTAACTTAGTTCTGAGGGGTTTTTTCCTGAAACGCACGTCTCTTCTCTCATTGTGAAATCTCAAGCTTCAGACTCGCGTCTCCACGCAGGGGAGAAAGCAGGAGGTACGGACCTCGTGCCAGGCGTGGATGAGAGTGGCCGCGAGCGCGGTGAACGTCAGACGGGATGGGCGCGGAGGCTACGGACGCCCGGCGCTTCCTGGACGAGTTTGTGAAGGAGTTCCCCGAACCGCTGGGCCCGGACGACCTCCTGCCCCTCAGCCCGCTCAGTAGCACGGTTAGCCCGGGCGAGGTCCGTGGGGAGAGCCTGGACCTGGCGCTCCGGCTGCTGGCCTCAAGGTGGGTGGGGCTGTGCGTGATCGTGGCCTGCGGACCTGCGTGCCTGTCGCTTTTCGGCTGAAACCTCGATTGCGGCTGGTGCCACTCGGCTTTACACGCATCACATCTGCGCCCAGCTCTCCCGGAGTCTTAGTTAGTCGCTATCAGGGCTGGGCCCTGGTATGTTTGTGACGCCTGTAATATCCTTTCCACTTCACAGCGTCTCGCGCATTCCTGAAGCATTTCCCGTTTTCTGCCTCATTAACACAAACATCTTGCTGCTGTTATCAAGAACTAATGCAGCAGATTCAAGTAGAAATACAGTTAGCAGTCTTTCTCTGGAAATGCCAGTAAGTGAGTACTTGAGACAGTTTGAAGAGCTGTGGGCAGCTTTAAGAGAAATATACAGGACCCGTTTTTGTGCCGTTGCATGGCGCTCCAAACAGCAGCATGTCACATCATGGCCAAGGTCTCTTAGATCAATAAAGTGCGAAATGTGGCTCGAGGAGTTTACAGTACATGTCCCAGTGCCCTGGTGCTGAGATGTTATAACTGAACTCATAAGCTCCTGCTGGTCACATTAGTCCAGGGTGTGTTTCAGGCGGTAGGAGTGTGTTTGAGATGTTTCCATGTCTGCAAATTTCTGCTCTGAGTAACCTGCTGCTCTGAGTAACCTGCTGCTCTGAGTAACCTGCTGCCCTGAGTAACTGCTGCTCTGAGTAACCTGCTGCTCTGAGTAACCTGCTGCTCTGAGTAACCTGCTGCTCTGAGTAACCTGCTGCTCTGAGTAACCTGCTGCTCTGAGTAACCTGCTGCTCTGAGTAACCTGCTGCCCTGAGTAACCTGCTGCTCTGAGTAACCTGCTGCTCTGAGTAACCTGCTGCTCTGAGTAACCTGCTGCTCTGAGTAACCTGCTGCCCTGAGTAACCTGCTGCTCTGAGTAACCTGCTGCCCTGAGTAACCTGCTGCCCTGAGTAACCTGCTGCTCTGAGTAACCTGCTGCTCTGAGTAACCTGCTGCTCTGAGTAACCTGCTGCCCTGAGTAACCTGCTGCCCTGAGTAACCTGCTGCCCTGAGTAACCTGCTGCCCTGAGTAACCTGCTGCTCTGAGTAACCTGCTGCCCTGAGTAACCTGCTGCTCTGAGTAACTGCTGCTCTGAGTAACCTGCTGCTCTGAGTAACCTGCTGCTCTGAGTAACCTGCTGCCCTGAGTAACCTGCTGCCCTGAGTAACCTGCTGCCCTGAGTAACCTGCTGCCCTGAGTAACCTGCTGCCCTGAGTAACCTGCTGCCCTGAGTAACCTGCTACCCTGAGTAACCTGCTGCCCTGAGTAACCTGCTGCCCTGAGTAACCTGCTGCCCTGAGTAACCTGCTGCCCTGAGTAACCTGCTGCTCTGAGTAACCTGCTGCTCTGAGTAACCTGCTGCCCTGAGTAACCTGCTGCCCTGAGTAACCTGCTGCCCTCAGTAACCTGCTGCCCTGAGTAACCTGCTGCCCTGAGTAACCTGCTGCTCTGAGTAACCTTCTGCCCTGAGTAACCTTCTGCCCTGAGTAACCTTCTGCCCTGAGTAACCTGCTGCCCTGAGTAACCTTCTGCCCTGAGTAACCTGCTGCTCTGAGTAACCTGCTGCCCTGAGTAACCTGCTGCCCTGAGTAACCTGCTGCTCTGAGTAACCTGCTGCTCTGAGTAACCTGCTGCTCTGAGTAACCTGCTGCTCTGAGTAACCTGCTGCTCTGAGTAACCTGCTGCCCTGAGTAACCTGCTGCTCTGAGTAACCTGCTGCTCTGAGTAACCTGCTGCCCTGAGTAACCTGCTGCCCTGAGTAACCTGCTGCCCTGAGTAACCTGCTGCCCTGAGTAACCTGCTGCCCTGAGTAACCTTCTGCCCTGAGTAACCTGCTGCCCTGAGTAACCTGCTGCTCTGAGTAACCTGCTGCTCTGAGTAACCTGCTGCTCTGAGTAACCTTCTGCCCTGAGTAACCTTCTGCCCTGAGTAACCTTCTGCCCTGAGTAACCTGCTGCCCTGAGTAACCTTCTGCCCTGAGTAACCTGCTGCTCTATCTGTGCGTGCTGCTCTAAGATGGCGGTAAGGTTAGCGGTTCAATGCCACACAAGGATATTCGTGAGTCTAAGTTTTATAATCAGACTCAGAGAAACTGATTTAAAGAGCTCATGCTCTTCCTGTTCCAGCGTTCTGTCAGTAAGTTCTGACTTCCTGTCTGTGCAGCCGCTATTGTTCTCTGCTTCCTGCGTTTCACAGCCCGTTTCCGCTTTCTCCCTGGCTTGCAGCGCGGATGTCCAACCTGCAGACAAACGGAATTGTGCCCCGGGGATTGTGGGATAGCCAAACTCCAGATTACTGACATAGGCACGTCAGCATGTTGCCTGCAGCCCTAGTTAGCAGTGTGCTGCAGGCTGGTACTGTGTCCGAATCAGAGCCCTATTTACTGCATACCCTTTAGTATGCGATGTGCAGTATGCTCCTGAAAATACTCAGGAAAACCCCAGAAGTAAGTATATCATCCGGGGGCTTTAAATATACTACATTTACTGAAAATTTTGCTTACTTAATTACTTCCTCATCCTGTGTACTCAACAAGCATGCTCAATAGTATAGCAGGGCTCTGATTGGGACACAGTCTGGCAATGAAGCTTAGACTTAGTCAGGCTCGCCTTTTATGCTGCCGTTGTTCGGCTCCTGACAGGAAGTCCCTGAAGACCAGCTTCCTGTCCCTCTCCCACAGGGTAGTGAGGCAGGCCGTCTGTCTGGCGGCTGCGACGCTGCTGACTGCATCACTGCCAGCGGTTGCCAGATTAAAAATATGATCAACCAGAATCTCGCCAATGAGGCCATAGTGCCACAGAGGGGCAGCAAACAAAAAAGTGGTCAACTGGCAACCCTGGAGCAAGAAACAATATTCTTTCTCTCCTTCTCTCCTCCCTCTCTCTCTCCTCTCTCTCTCTCTCTTTTTCTCTCTCCTTCTCTGTCTCCCTCACTCTCTCCCTCTTTCTCTCTTCCCCTTCTCTCTCCCTCTCTCTCTCTCTCTGTCTTTCTCCCTCTGCCCCTCTTTCCGTCTCTCTCTCTGTGCAGTAGCGGGGGAGAGAGGCACAGCGGGGCCCCGCCTCCACCCTGTCATGTGATATGTTAATTAGCGCTCTGCCTTTGTGCTGCTGCTTGTTTACTGCAGAGAACAAAGAGCTGCAGCAGGGCTGGAACTCTCCGGAACCGGGAGAGCCGCACTAGAAAGCCGCACCGGGGGCCAGATAACTGCACTAACCGCCGTAGGTCTGAAAGACTACGGTTACACGAGTCACTTCATACGACTTCTGGAATCGGAATTGCTTGAAGTTGGAATCTCAAAGTGAGCTAGGCCACCTCACCAGATCTGATCCCAATGTGAACAAAATCATAGATAACTGCTCTAACCACCGTAGGTCTGTTATATAGCTGCTCTAACCACCGTAGGTCTGATATATAACTGCTCTAACCACCGTAGGTCTGATATATAGCTGTGCTAACCTCAGTGGGTCTGATGTTGATGAATAAAAGCCAGCCGATGTGCTGTTATCTGTGTTGGGTTCTGGTCAGGAACACAGAGGTCAAAGAGCTCTCCTTCTGACCCTTACAGCAGCCTACTGAGTGCTCCTGTCAATCAGTGACTTCCTGTTTGAAGTGTGTACGTGTGTGTGTGAGGTGTGTGTGTTTATGTGTGTGTGAGGTGTGTGGGATGTTTGTGTGTTTGTGTGTGTGTGTGTGTGTGTGTGTGTGTGTGTGTGTTAGTTGCAAGTGGAAGGCAGTGGAAGAGGCACTGCACGGTAACTCAAGCCCCAGATTTGGAGACTCCTGGGAATTCCAGGAATCCAGCCGGAATGTCATAGATCTAAGGAAAACAGCCCCCCTCATTCCGGTGGGGGAGGGACTTCCATTCACAAGGAAAAATAACTCTTTTTACCCTCTGTAGAGAGAGTATCAACCCATATCATATGTAACATCACATTGCATTATAATACGTAATTTAACTTGGAATGGTGATAATTAGCAGTGGTAATTAATGGTAATTATATTGAGTGTAGTACAGGCTCTGCTGTTTGACAGATGAGAGCTCTGTTGTAATTGTGTCACACTGAGCTCTGGCTCCTCCCCAAACAGTGACACACAAAGCCTGTGGCCCTGCCCACTGGAGCCTGACTGACAGGCACCCCCCCCCCCCGATCACCCCGAATGAGAACAGCTGTTCCCCGGTATGCCATCTGCTCGCCCCACTCTCCACTGTCACCCTGCCCTGACCTCTGACCCTCGACCCCTGAACCTAGCCCCAACATCGTCTCCATCTTTCCTCTCTGTATTCTAACCCAGCCAACAAAACACAAGGAGTGTTCTGTACAGTTTACTGATTCAAACCTCGTCTATTAAAATCTTTCAGACATTTGACAAATAAACAAGTCTTAAATCGACATTTTTGCCATGGTAACAAAGATGGATATTACGTTTTAGTCAGGATGTAACAGTTCCTGTAAAACCCTGCCATTCAGTTCAACACCCATGCTATGGTGCGGTTCGGTTCGCTTGCTTCAAGGATCCTCTCACACTGTGTAAGTGTGCTGTTTGAGAGCGTTATGGATTTAGTGTTGACAGTGTTAGAAATGGGGGAAAAGGTGGAGGAAATACACCCTCAGTGTGGAAGCATTTCTTTGCCAGTGTGTTGTATTCTAATGAAAACACCGATTTACGGACACATCACCCTGTGTGTCTGTTACAAGCATAAGAAGCACAAATTTAAATTAAAAGGGCTGTTTTACCATTTTGTGACAATGTTCCATTAATTTTGATTCCGTAAAGTTCAGCATTTAAATTTCAAGGGGAAAAATGATTGAATATGAAATGTTGAATGTACTTTTTTTGTCTTGTTTACAGTCTAATGCAGGTTGAGTTTATGTTGATGGCCTTAGCCTGTGGGTAGTCTTGTTTACACAGTCTAATGCAGGTTGAGTTTATGTTGATGGCCTTAGCCTGTGGGTAGTCTTGTTTACACAGTCTAATGCAGGTTGAGTTTATGTTGATGGCCTTAGCCTGTGGGTAGTCTTGTTTACACAGTCTAATGCAGGTTGAGTTTATGTTGATGGCCTTAGCCTGTGGGTAATCTTGTTTACACAGTCTAATGCAGGTTGAGTTTATGTTGATAGCCTTAGCCTGTGGGTAGTCTTGTTTACACAGTCTAATGCAGGTTGAGTTTATGTTGATGGCCTTAGCCTGTGGGTAATCTTGTTTACACAGTCTAATGCAGGTTGAGTTTATGTTGATGGCCTTAGCCTGTGGGTAGTCTTGTTTACACAGTCTAATGCAGGTTGAGTGTAGCATCCCCAGTTGAATAATGGTCATACTTTTACTGGTGTTTCATCAGATTTATTGTGATCCAAATTCACAACATAAAAGCTACATAAAAGGAAATAAAATGCGCCTTTACAATCATACAGAAAACAATAACATATCCCACTATTCATACCATAACTTTCTAAATATTAAAGAAAGTATAAAACAGGGAAAACAGAGCTAACAAAGCACTGATGGCATTTAGCATGTTAGCTAGTGGACCCGCATTTACACTCATTTTCAATATAAGCTAAAACCATGAAATAAACAGAAGCACAGTCACATTAATAATTTTACCTTATTCCCTCTTCAGCTGGGGCACTAAACCGTTGCCAGGGGAAATCCACTCCTTAAATCACTTTAATTATCATTAATATAAACGGGAGGACATTTCTCGTCGTGGGCTTCTGTTGCGCTAACAAAAACAGTCAGAAGATTCGCGGTTTAACAAATCACTTCCGCTCCACTTCCACTTCCACTTCCGAGTCTTTCAAAATAAAATGCATCAATGCTTTTAAAACCATTTCAAAATAAAACAAAGGACACTAAGTTGGGTCCTTTACACTCCCACCAATCATGAGTGATTTTCATAACAAAAGTAATGTAAAATACGAATGATTCACAAACTCAAATAACATGACTATGGGACAAAGAGAGTTAAACAGTCTCTAGAAGTAAGATCAGTTTCTGCACTGGGCGTTCGACAATGGATGGTTTGCCAGAACGCTGACCATCCTTTCCTGTCTTCTGATCTCCAATACGAATCTTTACCTTTCTCACAAGTCCATCTTTATCAGTTGTTGTTTCGACAACTTTGGCTAATTTCCACTCATTACGAGGTAGATCATCCGTCTTTTCCATAACAATGTCTCCGACCTTGAGATTTCTTTTTGGAGCATGCCAGCATTGTCTGGTGGCAATGTTTGAGAGGTACTCTTTTCTCCACCGACCCCAGAATTGCTCCGCAAGATATTGGACATGTCGCCATCTTTTACGGGCATATATATCCTCTCTTATGAATTTGCCTGGAGGAGGTAAGGCTATGGTGGGTTTTTGTTGTGAGAAGGTGATTCAGTGTTAATGGTTCCAGACTGTTTGGATCACTCAAGTTGTCAACTGTCAGTGGCCGACGATTTACAATGGCCATAGCCTCATAGAAGAATGTACGCAGGGATGCATCATCTAGCCTGCCTGGTGACTGAGAAAGAGTCAAACGAAGAACATTCCTCACCGACCTTATCTGCCTTTCCCATAAGCCTCCTGCATGGCTTGAATGGGGAGCGTTCATACTGAAATCACATTGCCTCTCAGCTAGAAATGTGGTCAGACGATTTGCATCCACTTGCTTAAGAGCATCATTTAGTTCATTTTTAGCTCCAACGAAATTAGTTCCCTGATCACATTTTATTTGCCGTACCGCTCCTCTGATGGCGATGAAACAACGAAGGCTGTTAATGAACGCATCAGTTGACATGTCATCCACCATTTCAATGTGGATTGCTCGGCAGCAGAGGCATGTGAATAGAAGACCATATCGCTTTTGTTCTTTGCGTCCGTGCTTGGTAAGAAACGGGCCAAAGCAATCCATACCACAATAGGTGAAAGGCGGTGATGGATCTGTCCGCTCTGGAGGCAGATCTGCCATTCGTTGTTCTTGTGCTCCTCTTCTGAGCTTCCGGCATGTGATACATCGGTGGAGGTAGGTCGCTACAGCTCTGTGAACACCTGGGATCCAGTATCCATGCGATCTTATGTTATTAATCGTATATCCCTTTCCTTGATGACAAGCCTTTTCATGAGAATCAGCGATTATGGTCTTTGTTATTGGATGATCCCTTGGGATGATTAATGGATGTTTGAGTGAAGGAGAGAGAGATGAATTCTTCAGCCGCCCTCCCACCTTGAGGAGCCCCTCTGGGTCAAGAAAAGCATCCATATGATACAGCTTGCTCTGAGTAGGAAGTTTCTCTGACTTGCTGAGCAGCTTTATTTCATCTAGATAGGCTTGTCTCTAAGTCCCTTATAATGATGCGTCGTGCATCCTCTCGTTCCTGCACAGTGCTGTGATTGGTTGATTTGTCTCCTCTGACACGACGGATGAGACGAGCGATGGCTTGAGTTGCCTTTGACCATGAAGAAAACTTTGACACACGGTCAGAGAGACTCAGATACTTCTTTGTTTCAGTCTTCAATGTCCGAACCCTTTTGACTTCTGGGTCTCCAATCTGTATTTCTGTCTCAACCGCCACAGCTGGTGGTATCTCTTTCTCCCATAAGAACTGAGGTCCTTTAAACCAGCTTGATGTGAGTAGCTCACTGGCACTCAGGCCTCTAGAGGCAAGGTCTGCGGGGTTATTGCTAGTGGGGACGTATCTCCACTGCTGGGGTACTGTGCTGAGGTGTATTTTCTGTACCCGGTTTGAGACAAATGTATGGAAACGACGTGCCTCATTATTGATGTACCCCAAAACTACTTTGGAGTCCGTCCAGAAGTACTCATCTATGTTCGCTAAACCAAGTTCCTCTTTAAGGATGTTGCTCGTCGTGACTGAAACAACGGCCGCAGCCAACTCTAGCCTGGGAGTAGTAATGACCTTAATCGGGGCTACTCTAGATTTCGCCATTACTAGTGTACAATGGACACTTTCATCTTCATTCACTTGTCGCAGGTATGAACATTGGCCATAACCGTATGTGCTTGCATCGGAGAAGTGGTGTAACTCATGTTTCGAGACTTGTCCGAAGCCAGCAGGCACATAACACCGTGGTATGGTGATTTTCTCAAGACTTGCAAGATCACCCTTCCAACTTTCCCACTTTGGTCGAAGTTCGCTGGGAAGGGGATCATCCCATCCTGTACCATGTCTACACATTTCCTGAAGGACCCTTTTTCCAATCAACAAAAAGGGGGCAACAAACCCTAGAGGGTCATAAAGGGAGGCTACTGTGGATAGTATACCACGTCGTGTAGCTGGCTGGACGGTTGGGCAGACACAAATTCTGAAAGTGTCAGATTTAATTTGCCAATTGATTCCTAAGGCTCTTTCCAGACTTGAGATGTTAAGAGCCAGGTCAAGAGTTTTCACTTCAGCGGCACGCTCAGATGGCGGAATGCTCTCTAGTACTGATCTGTTGTTACTTACAAACTTGTGCAGCCTCAAACCACCAACAACACAGAGCTGCCGGGCTTCCTTAGCAAGCTGAATCGCTTCCTCCTCACTTGCTACGCTAGTGACACCATCGTCAACATAAAAATCTTTCATGATGAATTGCGAGCCAAGGGGAAACAGGCTCTCGTTCTCCTTAGCAAGTTGTTTCAGTCCATAGTTGGCGCATCCGGGGGAGGACGCGGCACCAAAAAGATGGACCTTCATGCGAAATTCCTGTGGTTCTGTACTTAGATTGCCATCTTTCCACCAGAGGAAACGCAGGTAGTCTCTGTCGGCTTCAGACACATGGAACTGATGATACATCTTCTCAATATCACACATTAGTGCTATCGGATGCCATCTGAACCTGAGGAGAACACCGTTTAAATTGTTCAACAGATCTGGGCCTGACAGAAGATGGTCGTTTAGGCTAGTTCCTTTGTACCTCGCTGAGCAATCGAAAACCACTCTGAGTTTCTCTGGTTTTTTAGGGTGATAAACCCCGTGATGGGGAATATACCATATTTCTCCTTTATTCCCCTGATTGAGAACTTCCTCTGCTTCACCCCTCTCAATGACTTCATTCATGAAAATCATATAGCGTTCCTTATACTTATCATCCTTCTGCAGCTTTCTTTTAAGATGATCAAGCCTGACCATAGCTTGTTGTTTATTGTCTGGTAGGCAGGGTCTTTCTTTAAAGGGGAGTGGCATCTCATAGTGGTTATGAGTGTTTTTCTGAATTCTCTCTCTTAACATTTCCAGAAAGAGTAGGTCATCCTGAGACACAGTCTTGCCATCTGTGCTAGCATCCTTAAAGTCAGATTCAAGTACCTTAATTGCATCTGCTGGAGTCAATGGAGGGAACTCCTTGACAGCAACTCTGTGACAAACATTAGTGACAACTGATGAGTCATGGTGAGGGGATGAACAGCCTACAACACTCCATCCTAGTGGTGTTTGAACTGCATAAGGTTCACTGTCCTTTCCATGGATTGTTTGCAGTGGTGCTGACGCTCGAGAACAATTATAGCCTATTAAAAGACCAACCTCGCAATTTTGTTCAGGTGGAATTTCATTTGCTATTGCAACAAGATGACTCCAGCGCCTTGCCGTTTCACAAGTAGGAATGTGCTTTCTATTCATTGGTATGTGGTCTTTGGTGTAGGCAGGAGGAAGATCAATGGAAGATGTAGAGTTGTAACCTCTTACTCTGAGACCTGTGACTCTTTGACTATGCACTAAAGCATCCTTTCCCATCATTGTGGTTAGTCTCAACCTTATTGGATAAGTCTCAGTTTGTAAGCTATTGCACACTTCCTGGTCGATGAAGACTGCATCACTTCCAGAATCAAGCACTGCATAAACTAGCCTTTCTGTACCTGGATTGCTGACAGAGGAGACCCACACCGGCACAGTCATGGAGGTGTTGTTGGACGATCCATCAGTTTCCACATTGACGGCACCGTTGGTTGCCACTTCAACTGTGCTGCTCTGATTTGCTGAAGCAGGCAAGGTTTTGACCTTAGTGTAGCTGTCATCATGGAGAAGAGTTGGATGACTTCTTTTACATTGGTCGCATGAGTGTCTGTGGCGGCAGTCCTTTGCGTTATGGCCTGGCTTCAGACAACCATAGCAAAGTTTCTTCTCCCGTATATATTTTCTTCGTTCATCCAAAGATTTCCCTTTGAACTCAGGACAACAATGTAGACGATGCTTACTGTCTGAACAGAGCAAACATGATGGGTTTGAATCCGCCTTTGATTGTCGTTGTGTTCGAGTTTCTGTGGCTGTCTGCGTATGTAAAACACTTGGCTTAGATTTTCTTTCTCTCTGATAGCGTTTCTCAAAGTTGGACTCTACTGACTGGAGGGCTTGGTACGATGTTATTGGATTACAGGCAATTTCTGCTTCCATTTTGATAAAGTCAACAAAGTTATGGAAACTGGGAAACTCCTGCCTATCATTCATTACTTGAGTGACCTTTCGGTTCCATCTCGTTGCTACCGAGTCAGGCAGTTTTTGGACCAATTTCTGATTTTCCTCGCAGTAATTTAGTATATCAAGGCCCTTAACATGCGGCATGGCCTCTTGACATGCGTATAGAAAGTCAGCAAATGTCCTGAGTCCCTCAGCATCCTTGAAGTGGATCTTTGACCAGCTTGCTAGTTTACCTCTAAATGCTCTCTGGATCATGAAGGGTTTTCCGTACCTTTCATCGAGACGCTTGCATGCATCATCATAGGCATCGTCATCATTTCTATACAGTATTCCATCAAGCACCTTTCGAGCAGGGCCTCCTACATATTTTCTCAAATAATGCAATTTATCCGCTGAAGGAATGTTCTTTCTGCCTATGAGAGAGATGAATGAGGCTCTCCACTCGATGTACTGGATCGGGTCACCTGTGAATACAGAAGGTTCTGGCGTAGGGAGCCTGTTAAGCATCAAACTATCTTGTAGCGCTTGAGCCAGACTGGTTACATCTGTTGGTGGAGGTGGCATAGCAACTGTTACATTAGGAGGCTGACGAATGGCATTTGAAAACAGAGGCTGCTGCGATGATACATACTGTTGTTGGCTCGGAGCTGAGGACATTGGTTGTTGCAACGGAGGCACATGTTGCTGCTGGATGAGAGCTGGAGGGGCAGGCTGCTGCTGCTGGATGAGAGCTGGAGGGGCAGGCTGCTGCTGCTGGATGAGAGCTGGAGGGGCAGGCTGCTGCTGCTGGATGAGAGCTGGAGGGGCAGGCTGCTGCTGCTGGATGAGAGCTGGAGGGGCAGGCTGCTGCTGCTGGATGAGAGCTGGAGGGGCAGGCTGCTGCTGCTGGATGAGAGCTGGAGGGGCAGGCTGCTGCTGCTGGATGAGAGCTGGAGGGGCAGGCTGCTGCTGCTGCTGGGTGAGAGCTGGAGGAACTGGCTGCTGTGAAGAGACATGCTGATGTTGAATAGGAGACAAAGACACAGGCTGCTGTTCCCTAGTGTTGTGGCCAGCAGAGTAGGCATTAGCTCCTTGCATTACTTCTTGATTATAGATTATGAATCTAGCCCGTGCCGCTCTTAAATCCTTTTCTGCCTTTAGTCTTTCCAACTCGCGTTTCTGTGATTCAAGAGCTCTCCGTTGTTGCTCCTGTTGCTCTTCTAAGAGCTCAATCCTTTCCCTTTGTTTTTCCTCCTCCAATAGCATTTCATACTCTACCTCCTTCGCTGCCAACTCTGCTGCGGTGTCGATATGTTTAACTGCTATGGAGTTAACAGAGTGTTGGCTAGAGTTGTTACTTACACGTGAGACCGTAGATCCGTAAATAGAGCGAGCATTATCACTTTTAAGAAGCTCACAAAGTCTTTGATTCACTGCTTCACTCTCATACTCTCCATCGATGCCAGATATCCTTTCATGGCAAACCTTTACAATGTCCCTTGTCACTACTTCACATGTATCAACACGACATCTTAGGTCATTGGAGGGAGTAACGAGATCTCTTATCTCTACGTACATGTGAGCAATGTCATTATATGCTTTCTTTAGTGTGTCTATAAGAGCCATAATATCACTCTCTGGAATGTCCAACTTAAGTTGACCTCTAGCCTCACGTATTTGTATTTTCCATTTTTCATACAAGTTCATGAGTCCTTTCTCCCTTTTCTGTGCTTCTTCCCTTTGGAATTCAAGCATTTTTTCCGTTGGTTTCCGTAGGCGACTAGAATGTCGAGTCTGTTCTATATTCTCTCGAACTTCATCTTGAAGTTCATCTAAATGACTATCAAGTTGTTTATCAAAGTCACTTGTTTTACCTTCTGTCATTTTCAATTAGCACTTGTGTATGCCAATGTATATTTACAGTATTCAGATTTTACCATGAAAAGAAAAATAATTATTATTCAAAAGGCTGGATTGGCATTATAGTCTTAAACGTTCAGAAAAGTACCTTAATTAAACCCAATATCAACAATTTGACCTTACAAACTCGGTTTCTTGAAAATAAGCCTTAAATTAACTGAAAATCCTTTCAAACTTTAAATGACCGTTAATACCGTAAAACTGTAATTGTATTTACCCACTACAGAAATGTCCATTAAGTCCTGATTCCTTTGATGTGGATAAAGACACCTGTAGCTAACTGTAGATGAGGATGTGAGTAGCAATGTTCATCAGTTCTTTGAATTCTCTCCGATGAGAACCCTTATCCTTAGCCGTAGTGCACCTTAAGTGCTGCAGTTACTCACAGTTCCATATGTGAATATCAATTCAACTCTAACCTTTAATTACCATCGCACCATGACCGTTCACAACGCTGCGCGTACACCGTAGATAACCTGATGTTAATGAACCGTAGGAAAAGTGTGGACCGGCCTGACAGCTCCAATGTTGACAGGCGAAGAAACAACCGTAGTCCGGCACCGTAGATTTTCACAACACCAGGGAGCAGCGGGATGGCGGGTCCGATGAGGTTAAGCTTTTACTGTAGCATCCCCAGTTGAATAATGGTCATACTTTTACTGGTGTTTCATCGGATTTATTGTGATCCAAATTCACAACATAAAAGCTACATAAAAGGAAATAAAATGCGCCTTTACAATCATACAGAAAACAATAACATATCCCACTATTCATACCATAACTTTCTAAATATTAAAGAAAGTATAAAACAGGGAAAACAGAGCTAACAAAGCACTGATGGCATTTAGCATGTTAGCTAGTGGACCCGCATTTACACTCATTTTCAATATAAGCTAAAACCATGAAATAAACAGAAGCACAGTCACATTAATAATTTTACCTTATTCCCTCTTCAGCTGGGGCACTAAACCGTTGCCAGGGGAAATCCACTCCTTAAATCACTTTAATTATCATTAATATAAACGGGAGGACATTTCTCGTCGTGGGCTTCTGTTGCGCTAACAAAAACAGTCAGAAGATTCGCGGTTTAACAAATCACTTCCGCTCCACTTCCACTTCCGAGTCTTTCAAAATAAAATGCATCAATGCTTTTAAAACCATTTCAAAATAAAACAAAGGACACTAAGTTGGGTCCTTTACATTGAGTTTATGTTGATGGCCTTAGCCTATGGGTAGTCTTGTTTACACAGTCTAATGCAGGTTGAGTTTATGTTGATGGCCTTAGCCTGTGGGTAGTCTTGTTTACACAGTCTAATGCAGGTTGAGTTTATGTTGATGGCCTTAGCCTGTGGGTAGTCTTGTTTACACAGTCTAATGCAGGTTGAGTTTATGTTGATGGCCTTAGCCTATGGGTAGTCTTGTTTACACAGTCTAATGCAGGTTGAGTTTATGTTGATGGCCTTAGCCTATGGGTAGTCTTGTTTACACAGTCTAATGCAGGTTGAGTTTATGTTGATGGCCTTAGCCTGTGGGTAGTCTTGTTTACACAGTCTAATGCAGGTTGAGTTTATGTTGATAGCCTTAGCCTGTGGGTAGTCTTGTTTACACAGTCTAATGCAGGTTGAGTTTATGTTGATGGCCTTAGCCTGTGGGTAGTCTTGTTTACACAGTCTAATGCAGGTTGAGTTTATGTTGATAGCCTTAGCCTGTGGGTAGTCTTGTTTACACAGTCTAATGCAGGTTGAGTTTATGTTGATGGCCTTAGCCTGTGGGTAGTCTTGTTTACACAGTCGAATGCAGGTTGAGTTTATGTTGATAGCCTTAGCCTGTGGGTAGTCTTGTTTACACAGTCGAATGCAGGTTGAGTTTATGTTGATAGCCTTAGCCTGTGGGTAGTCTTGTTTACACAGTCGAATGCAGGTTGAGTTTATGTTGATAGCCTTAGCCTGTGGGTAGTCTTGTTTACACAGTCGAATGCAGGTTGAGTTTATGTTGATAGCCTTAGCCTGTGGGTAGTCTTGTTTACACAGTCGAATGCAGGTTGAGTTTATGTTGATAGCCTTAGCCTGTGGGTAGTCTTGTTTACACAGTCGAATGCAGGTTGAGTTTATGTTGATAGCCTTAGCCTGTGGGTAGTCTTGTTTACACAGTCTAGTGCAGGTTGAGTTTATGTTGATGGCCTTAGCCTGTGGGTAGTCTTGTTTACACAGTCTAATGCAGGTTGAGTTTATGTTGATGGCCTTAGCCTGTGGGTAGTCTTGTTTACACAGTCTAATGCAGGTTGAGTTTATGTTGATAGCCTTAGCCTGTGGGTAGTCTTGTTTACACAGTCTAATGCAGGTTGAGTTTATGTTGATGGCCTTAGCCTGTGGGTAGTCTTGTTTACACAGTCTAATGCAGGTTGAGTTTATGTTGATAGCCTTAGCCTGTGGGTAGTCTTGTTTACACAGTCTAATGCAGGTTGAGTTTATGTTGATGGCCTTAGCCTGTGGGTAGTCTTGTTTACACAGTCGAATGCAGGTTGAGTTTATGTTGATAGCCTTAGCCTGTGGGTAGTCTTGTTTACACAGTCGAATGCAGGTTGAGTTTATGTTGATAGCCTTAGCCTGTGGGTAGTCTTGTTTACACAGTCGAATGCAGGTTGAGTTTATGTTGATAGCCTTAGCCTGTGGGTAGTCTTGTTTACACAGTCGAATGCAGGTTGAGTTTATGTTGATAGCCTTAGCCTGTGGGTAGTCTTGTTTACACAGTCGAATGCAGGTTGAGTTTATGTTGATAGCCTTAGCCTGTGGGTAGTCTTGTTTACACAGTCGAATGCAGGTTGAGTTTATGTTGATAGCCTTAGCCTGTGGGTAGTCTTGTTTACACAGTCTAGTGCAGGTTGAGTTTATGTTGATGGCCTTAGCCTGTGGGTAGTCTTGTTTACACAGTCTAATGCAGGTTGAGTTTATGTTGATGGCCTTAGCCTATGGGTAGTCTTGTTTACACAGTCTAATGCAGGTTGAGTTTATGTTGATGGCCTTAGCCTGTGGGTAGTCTTGTTTACACAGTCTAATGCAGGTTGAGTTTATGTTGATAGCCTTAGCCTGTGGGTAGTCTTGTTTACACAGTCGAATGCAGGTTGAGTTTATGTTGATAGCCTTAGCCTGTGGGTAGTCTTGTTTACACAGTCGAATGCAGGTTGAGTTTATGTTGATAGCCTTAGCCTGTGGGTAGTCTTGTTTATGCTGTGTTTCATCGGTTTTATTTTCTATTTGTAAATAATAAAGCTGAAAGAAAACCTGCGCTTCTCAAGCTTTTGAAAATGATTTGATTTCATTTTGATAACGTTTATTGTCAAATAACTGGAGATTCGATTGGCAATCATACATTTTATTTCTCTGCTGTACCAAAAACATGCAGAAACGAACCAAACCGAACCATGACACCAAAACGGTGAACCAAACCGAACCATGACACCAAAACAGTGAACCAAACCCAGCTGTGAGTTCTGCACCCACAGATTTACCTGTGGAATTATCCACCAGCTTCAGAACCAGTAGAAGCCTGATATGGGCTTGGCAGCCTGTGTGGAATTTGCAATGAAAGCTGTTTTAATCTCCAGAGGAGACTCAAGGTGTGTTTCCGTCTCGCCCTGCTTGGGCAGGTTATGTCACGCTAAAAACAGGTGTGGTACCTGACTTGCATACCTGTACCACACAGAGCTGGAATGTCTCAACACAAAACTCCCGCCTATAAAAGCCAAACTCCCCGCCCCTCAACACCAAACTCCCCGCCCCTCAACACCAAACTCCCCGCCCCTCAACACCAAACTCCCCGCCCCTCAACACCAAACTCCCGCCCATAAAAGCCAAACTCCCCGCCCCTCAACACCAAACTCCCCGCCCCTCAACACCAAACTCCTCGCCCCTCAACACCAAACTGACCGCTTCCCTCTGGGAATTAAGAGCACAGCTGTTCTGCATCCAGCAGGACAGAATAACGAGTTTCCATATGAATTAAACTCATAACGTTATGTGATGTAATGATAATATCTTATAATATGATGTCATGCGGTGATGTGATGATGTCATGTGGTGACGCCCTCCTGCAGGAATGCCCCGCCTGCCCTGAGCTCAGCCCTGTCCCACGCTGCACTGGTGGAGCTCCTAAAGACTGACCTCACCCCCTACCACCTGCCCCTGGAGCCTGAGCAGGACAGTCTGTGTGAGTGCTCCCCTCTCCGGCCCTCTCTGCCCTCCCTGCCCTCCCCTCCCTCTGCCCTCCCTGCCCTGGTAGCGCTCTGTGCGGGCGGGGGACGCAGCCGATCGAGTGCTACAGCTAATGCTATCGCTAAAGTGCACATCGTTGCTCAGCATCGTCTCTGATCAATTCTCCAGCTGCACACATTCTCCACTCAATATAGCTCAGACACCACAGCAGTTTACCTCCACTAACCTAACTCACTAACATAACTCATGCACACACACACGCACGCACGCACATGCATGCGCACACACACACACACACACACAGACTCACACACACTCATAGACTCACACTTACACTAAAACGTATACTCACACACACATGCACGTGCGCACACACACACACACATACACACACGCACACTCATAGACTCACACTTACACTAAAACTTATACTCACACACACACACACACACATACATTGTTTATGAGCCTCCGTCTCAGCCTGCTGGAGGTTATGAGTTGAAGGAAAGACTCAAGGAGCACTATTCTGTTATAAATGTTCCTGCTTCTGTACATTTCTGTGTGATACAGAACCTTATTTCTCAGTTTTTTTCTCCACATTTGTCAAACAGTGAGCGCAGGGCTATCAGAGCTCTCTGACCAGGCTGTATGCTGTTGAGTGCGTAGAGCATTTCTGTCTGACTGGAGGACAATCATCTCCGTCTGACTCCATGCTTAACGCTGTTGTTTACCAGAGCCCTGCTCAGCCTCTGGCACGTGTTGTGTTAGATTGTGGTCATGGCCGACCTGTGAACCATTTTGTCAGGATGTGGCTGACCTCTAGTGGCAATATCTGGAATTGCGCTCAAAGCTGCTATTATGTTTATAAAAGATGTTTAGGAGATGCAAAGGCACGATATGTGGTTCTTTTTTCTGGTTCATTCCTCAAACTTCAAAATGTAAACCTTGTAAAACTTAGGACATTGGTATAAATTTTCTCCCTCTCTTTCTCCTCTCTTCTTTATCGCTCACTCCTCCTCTTCTCTTCTCTGTCGGCTCTGCAGTACTCCAGTCTGACCTGCTCCAGCGCTTTTTCTTTAATAAGCTACGGGAGGTGGTGTTCACCTGGGCAGAGAGAAGCCCCGCCCCACCTGCAGGCACGCCCCGCTCCTTTTGCACCTCCATCCATGCCATCCGCAACGCCCGTCGCAAGATGGAGGACCGCCATGTGGCGCTCACTGAATTCAACCAGCTCTTCGGGCTGCAGGTACAGGTTACGCTACGCTATGCCCACGCCAAGTCATCAAGGGTCTGAGGTATCAAACGAGCCTCAAACCATCACTCTGCTGCCAGATATGCAGTAGATATGGATAGATCACTTGAAGGGTTGTTTCTCCTGACTTATTTTCCTATTGAACTCTATGGAAAAGTAAGTCAGGAGAAACAACCCTTCAGGTGAATCCATTCAAATGGTTATAGTATTGCTGAAAATAAGTACCTGAAAATAAGATATGAAGAGTCTTTTGATATCCTTTTTTTACCCAGTCTTGATAGCATCACCTGTTTACCTGTGGAATGTTCCAAGCAGGTGTTTTTTGAACTTCCCCGTCTTTTTTTTGCCTCTGTCCCAACCTTTTTGGAATGTTTTGCAGGCATCAAATTCTGAATTTATTAAATATCTTTTCTTTGTACTGTTTTCAATTAAATATATGTAAAATAGAATTTACAAATCACTGCTTTCTGCTTTTATGTGAATTTTATGTTCTGTTCCAACTTTTTGGGTTTGTAAAGAGTCATGCTTAAAAAAAAGAAAAAGCCTCTTCACAGTTTTTTAAAATCAGATTTCTTTGTTTCTGTTTCCATAAAACACTCTGATTGTGAGATATCGGACTATATTGCTCCTCCCGCAGGATGCAGTGCATCGTGGGTACTTTGCGGTGTTTGATGGGCATGGCGGGGTGGACGCGGCTACGTACGCCGCCACTCACCTGCACGTCGTCCTCGGTTACCACGACGACCTGAAGAGCGACCCGGCCAGCGCGCTGAAGAGAGCCTTCACACACACGGATGACATGTTCAGGGAGAAAGCCAAGAGAGAGGTGTGTGTAACACACCTGTGTGTGTCTGTAACACAGCTGTGTTTCTGTAACACACCTGTCTGTAACACACCTGTGTGTGTCTGTACTACAGCTGTGTGTTTCTGTAACGCACCTGTGTGTGTCTGTACCACAACTGTTTGTTTCTGTAACACACCTGTCTGTAACACACCTGTGTGTGTCTCTCCAGCGTCTTCGTAGTGGCAGTACGGGTGTGGCAGTCATGCTGGCAGGTGATTGGCTACATGTGGCCTGGCTGGGTGACTCCCAGGTGATGCTGGTTCGTCAGGGTGAACCCATCACTCTAATGGAGCCTCACAAACCTGAGAGAGAGGTAAGACAACCGTAACCACGCCCTTTTCACATCCCACGGCCACGCCCTTCTCATCCTCCAGCACCAAACCTAACCTGGGCCCTGGGGGGCTGTTGACCTCTCACTCTTACAGTCTCCTGGCAACAGGACAGTAACATTAATCTATTCATCAATCAATACATTCAATTGTTAATTTATGTAACGTTACAAAGCACTTCATGAGAGACAATACAAAAACTGTCCTGCTGTGTGTCTGTATGCACAGTTACAGGCTGTGTGTGTGTCTGTATGCACAGTTACAGGCTGTGTGTGTGTCTGTATGCACAGTTACAGGCTGTGTGTGTGTGTCTGTATGCACAGTTACAGGCTGTGTGTGTGTCTGTATGCACAGTTACAGGCTGTGTGTGTGTCTGTATGCACAGTTACAGGCTGTGTGTGTGTGTCTGTATGCACAGTTACAGGCTGTGTGTGTGTGTGTGTCTGTATGCACAGTTACAGGCTGTGTGTGTGTCTGTATGCACAGTTACAGGCTGTGTGTGTGTGTCTGTATGCGCAGTTACAGGCTGTGTGTGTGTCTGTATGCACAGTTACAGGCTGTGTGTGTGTCTGTATGCGCAGTTACAGGCTGTGTGTGTGTCTGTATGCACAGTTACAGGCTGTGTGTGTGTCTGTATGCACAGTTACAGGCTGTGTGTGTGTCTGTATGCACAGTTACAGGCTGTGTGTGTGTCTGTATGCACAGTTACAGGCTGTGTGTGTGTGTCTGTATGCACAGTTACAGGCTGTGTGTGTGTCTGTATGCACAGTTACAGGCTGTGTGTGTGTCTGTATGCACAGTTACAGGCTGTGTGTGTGTCTGTATGCACAGTTACAGGCTGTGTGTGTGTCTGTATGCACAGTTACAGGCTGTGTGTGTGTCTGTATGCACAGTTACAGGCTGTGTGTGTGTCTGTATGCACAGTTACAGGCTGTGTGTGTGTCTGTATGCACAGTTACAGGCTGTGTGTGTGTCTGTATGCACAGTTACAGGCTGTGTGTGTGTCTGTATGCACAGTTACAGGCTGTGTGTGTGTCTGTATGCACAGTTACAGGCTGTGTGTGTGTCTGTATGCACAGTTACAGGCTGTGTGTGTGTCTGTATGCACAGTTACAGGCTGTGTGTGTGTCTGTATGCACAGTTACAGGCTGTGTGTGTGTCTGTATGCACAGTTACAGGCTGTGTGTGTGTCTGTATGCACAGTTACAGGCTGTGTGTGTGTCTGTATGCACAGTTACAGGCTGTGTGTGTGTCTGTATGCACAGTTACAGGCTGTGTGTGTGTCTGTATGCACAGTTACAGGCTGTGTGTGTGTCTGTATGCACAGTTACAGGCTGTGTGTGTGTCTGTATGCACAGTTACAGGCTGTGTGTGTGTCTGTATGCACAGTTACAGGCTGTGTGTGTGTCTGTATGCACAGTTACAGGCTGTGTGTGTGTGTCTGTATGCACAGTTACAGGCTGTGTGTGTGTGTCTGTATGCACAGTTACAGGCTGTGTGTGTGTCTGTATGCACAGTTACAGGCTGTGTGTGTGTCTGTATGCACAGTTACAGGCTGTGTGTGTGTCTGTATGCACAGTTACAGGCTGTGTGTGTGTCTGTATGCACAGTTACAGGCTGTGTGTGTGTCTGTATGCACAGTTACAGGCTGTGTGTGTGTCTGTATGCACAGTTACAGGCTGTGTGTGTGTCTGTATGCACAGTTACAGGCTGTGTGTGTGTCTGTATGCACAGTTACAGGCTGTGTGTGTGTGTCTGTATGCACAGTTACAGGCTGTGTGTGTGTCTGTATGCACAGTTACAGGCTGTGTGTGTGTGTCTGTATGCACAGTTACAGGCTGTGTGTGTGTCTGTATGCACAGTTACAGGCTGTGTGTGTGTCTGTATGCACAGTTACAGGCTGTGTGTGTGTCTGTATGCACAGTTACAGGCTGTGTGTGTGTCTGTATGCACAGTTACAGGCTGTGTGTGTGTCTGTATGCACAGTTACAGGCTGTGTGTGTGTCTGTATGCACAGTTACAGGCTGTGTGTGTGTCTGTATGCACAGTTACAGGCTGTGTGTGTGTCTGTATGCACAGTTACAGGCTGTGTGTGTGTGTCTGTATGCACAGTTACAGGCTGTGTGTGTGTCTGTATGCACAGTTACAGGCTGTGTGTGTGTCTGTATGCACAGTTACAGGCTGTGTGTGTGTCTGTATGCACAGTTACAGGCTGTGTGTGTGTCTGTATGCACAGTTACAGGCTGTGTGTGTGTGTCTGTATGCACAGTTACAGGCTGTGTGTGTGTCTGTATGCACAGTTACAGGCTGTGTGTGTGTGTCTGTATGCACAGTTACAGGCTGTGTGTGTGTCTGTATGCACAGTTACAGGCTGTGTGTGTGTCTGTATGCACAGTTACAGGCTGTGTGTGTGTCTGTATGCACAGTTACAGGCTGTGTGTGTGTCTGTATGCACAGTTACAGGCTGTGTGTGTGTCTGTATGCACAGTTACAGGCTGTGTGTGTGTCTGTATGCACAGTTACAGGCTGTGTGTGTGTCTGTATGCACAGTTACAGGCTGTGTGTGTGTCTGTATGCACAGTTACAGGCTGTGTGTGTGTCTGTATGCACAGTTACAGGCTGTGTGTGTGTCTGTATGCACAGTTACAGGCTGTGTGTGTGTCTGTATGCACAGTTACAGGCTGTGTGTGTGTCTGTATGCACAGTTACAGGCTGTGTGTGTGTGTCTGTATGCACAGTTACAGGCTGTGTGTGTGTCTGTATGCACAGTTACAGGCTGTGTGTGTGTCTGTATGCACAGTTACAGGCTGTGTGTGTGTCTGTATGCACAGTTACAGGCTGTGTGTGTGTCTGTATGCACAGTTACAGGCTGTGTGTGTGTCTGTATGCACAGTTACAGGCTGTGTGTGTGTCTGTATGCACAGTTACAGGCTGTGTGTGTGTCTGTATGCACAGTTACAGGCTGTGTGTGTGTCTGTATGCACAGTTACAGGCTGTGTGTGTGTGTCTGTATGCACAGTTACAGGCTGTGTGTGTGTCTGTATGCACAGTTACAGGCTGTGTGTGTGTCTGTATGCACAGTTACAGGCTGTGTGTGTGTCTGTATGCACAGTTACAGGCTGTGTGTGTGTCTGTATGCACAGTTACAGGCTGTGTGTGTGTCTGTATGCACAGTTACAGGCTGTGTGTGTGTCTGTATGCACAGTTACAGGCTGTGTGTGTGTCTGTATGCACAGTTACAGGCTGTGTGTGTGTCTGTATGCACAGTTACAGGCTGTGTGTGTGTCTGTATGCACAGTTACAGGCTGTGTGTGTGTCTGTATGCACAGTTACAGGCTGTGTGTGTGTCTGTATGCACAGTTACAGGCTGTGTGTGTGTCTGTATGCACAGTTACAGGCTGTGTGTGTGTCTGTATGCACAGTTACAGGCTGTGTGTGTGTCTGTATGCACAGTTACAGGCTGTGTGTGTGTCTGTATGCACAGTTACAGGCTGTGTGTGTGTCTGTATGCACAGTTACAGGCTGTGTGTGTGTCTGTATGCACAGTTACAGGCTGTGTGTGTGTGTCTGTATGCACAGTTACAGGCTGTGTGTGTGTCTGTATGCACAGTTACAGGCTGTGTGTGTGTCTGTATGCACAGTTACAGGCTGTGTGTGTGTCTGTATGCACAGTTACAGGCTGTGTGTGTGTCTGTATGCACAGTTACAGGCTGTGTGTGTGTCTGTATGCACAGTTACAGGCTGTGTGTGTGTCTGTATGCACAGTTACAGGCTGTGTGTGTGTCTGTATGCACAGTTACAGGCTGTGTGTGTGTCTGTATGCACAGTTACAGGCTGTGTGTGTGTCTGTATGCACAGTTACAGGCTGTGTGTGTGTCTGTATGCACAGTTACAGGCTGTGTGTGTGTCTGTATGCACAGTTACAGGCTGTGTGTGTGTCTGTATGCACAGTTACAGGCTGTGTGTGTGTCTGTATGCACAGTTACAGGCTGTGTGTGTGTCTGTATGCACAGTTACAGGCTGTGTGTGTGTCTGTATGCACAGTTACAGGCTGTGTGTGTGTCTGTATGCACAGTTACAGGCTGTGTGTGTGTCTGTATGCACAGTTACAGGCTGTGTGTGTGTCTGTATGCACAGTTACAGGCTGTGTGTGTGTCTGTATGCACAGTTACAGGCTGTGTGTGTGTCTGTATGCACAGTTACAGGCTGTGTGTGTGTGTCTGTATGCACAGTTACAGGCTGTGTGTGTGTCTGTATGCACAGTTACAGGCTGTGTGTGTGTCTGTATGCACAGTTACAGGCTGTGTGTGTGTCTGTATGCACAGTTACAGGCTGTGTGTGTGTCTGTATGCACAGTTACAGGCTGTGTGTGTGTCTGTATGCACAGTTACAGGCTGTGTGTGTGTCTGTATGCACAGTTACAGGCTGTGTGTGTGTCTGTATGCGCAGTTACAGGCTGTGTGTGTGTCTGTATGCACAGTTACAGGCTGTGTGTGTGTCTGTATGCACAGTTACAGGCTGTGTGTGTGTCTGTATGCGCAGTTACAGGCTGTGTGTGTGTCTGTATGCGCAGTTACAGGCTGTGTGTGTGTCTGTATGCACAGTTACAGGCTGTGTGTGTGTCTGTATGCTGTGTTTCATGGTGTGTGTGTGTATGCTCCGTTACAGGATGTGTGTGTGTCTGTATGCACAGTTACAGGCTGTGTGTGTGTGCTGTATGCACAGTTACAGGCTGTGTGTGTGTCTGTATGCACAGTTACAGGCTGTGTTTGTCTGTATGCACAGTTACAGGCTGTGTGTGTGTGTATGCGCAGTTACAGGCTGTGTGTGTGTCTGTATGCGCAGTTACAGGCTGTGTGTGTCTGTATGCACAGTTACAGGCTGTGTCGATGGCACAGTTACAGGCTGTGTGTGTCTGTATGCGCAGTTACAGGCTGAGTGTGTGTCTGATGACTACAGGCTGTGTGTGCGACGGCTTCTTCGACACGGTGCGGCCGGCCGATGTCCCGGGGCTGGTGCGGGTCGCCCTGCAGGAGACGGGCGGGCGGGGCGACCCCGTGGCGCAGCTCCTGGTGAGGCAGGCCAAGAACGCCGGGTCCAGTGACAACATCACCGTGCTGCTGGTGTTTCTACGGGACCCTGTCCTGCTTCTCCAGGAGGCCACGCCCCCATGCTGCCCCGCCCCAGACACCACCCAGTCCACTTGCAGCGACCTCCAGGAGGGGGCACCAGCGGGTCCGTCGGACCAGACTGCAGCCAAACAGTGAGTGTATACCACCCACCAAGGGGTATTTAACCTGCCCTGGGACAGTACCACAGAGGGGTATTTAAACATTGCTTCTGTATTTTTGTGATGGATTTTAGTAGCGGATAATCAAACGCGGAGGTAAGGGGATCAGAACCAGTCACTCACGCAAGTGAGGACCAAGTACTTACTATGAATACAAAGAAAGAAAAGACAGGAAAATAATTCCTTGTAGGTAAACAGCCAAATGAAAATCAACCCACGAAAATAGGGTGAACTCGAATATACGAGTGATAACACAAACTAACTCTCCAGAGCTCAATACTGGAGCCAAACCGGGAAACTTAGAAAAGAAAAGAACACCTTTGGCGCGTAAAGCTCAGAACACCTTTGGCGCGTAAAGCTCAGACGGCCGGGAGAATGTGAAACCAAAACAAAACCACAAATAAAAACTCTCAGTGAGAACAGCAAAGGAGGACTAACAGGAGGAACAGAACCTGAGAATAACGCTAATAGCAAGTCCCTCGTGAACATAAACAAAGACATATAGAACTGAGAATGCAAAAAAACTGACGTGGTTTACTAATATAGCATCTCTTTGCACGTTGGTTACATCCACTAACTGTTTTTTTGTTTTTTTTTATGAAAATGTAATTTGACTCCAGATGATCACATGCATATTCATTTTCTGGAAAAATAATGATACAGGACGCCAGTTACAGATCACATGATCAGGGCTTGATGAGCATCTGCATGCCATAATAAGCACTTTGTTATTGTAAGATATCACCAACAGCGAAGGCACAACACTAAACCTAAAACATGACAAAATAAAAACGAAGTCGCTAGTACCTGGCTATACCTGGCTCAATGCAATATTGAATGACAAAGAAGCACCGGGGAAGCGGAAGTGAGGAGCTTAAATACCCCGCAGGTAGAAGCACAGGTGAAAATAATCACGAGTGAGGGGAAACAAAACCCCGGAACGGAACGTGGAAAAAATCCGATAGATTCTCAATCGGGAAACCAAGACGAGAACCGCAACGGAAAAGAAAACAATAACCCATGAACCATGACAATTTTACCACAGAATAACTGGGGATTGATTCTACTTTACCACAGAATAACTGGGGATTGATTCTGTATTTTACCACAGAATAACTGGGGATTGATTCTACTTTACCACAGAATAACTGGGGATTGATTCTGTATTTTACCACAGCGTAACTGGGGATTGATTCTACTTTACCACAGTGTATCAGCATTGATGCCCAGCCTCTGTGTATGGAAACGGTGTAAAGTACACACATACACGAGCATGTGAGAGGGTGAGGGGCGCCCCCGTCCTGCTCCCAGGCTGCATTGGGGCTTTAATCACATTACCGCGCTCCGAACATCATGAATATTTTAAACTCCCGATGACACAGGGCTCTCCTATTATAATGGGGCTATTAATAGAGAGAGCACAGCATACTGCTCAGTAGACAGGACGAAAACATCGTTAAGTAGGCAAGTTTTACGTAAATATAGTATAGTATACTAACCCCCGTATGATACACTTACGCTGAGTATATTCGAGATCACTCTTCAAGAAGTACACTAACATTTTGGTCGCACAAATATGACATGACGCTTCGTTTTAAAAAAATGAGGCACAGCTTCAAAAACGACACGTGACATGGCCCAATGCACTGTACACAGGAAACAGGACGCAGTAGATAGGGCTCTGATTCAGACACAGTGCACTGTACGCAGGAAACAGGAAGCAGTAGATAGGGCTCTGATTCAGACACAGTGCACTGTACACAGGAGACAGAACGCAGTAGACAGGGCTCTGATTCAGACACAGTGCACTGTACACAGCAGACAGGACGCAGTAGATAGGGCTCTGATTCAGACACAGTGCACTGTACACAGCAGACAGGACGCAGTAGATAGGGCTCTGATTCAGACACAGTGCACTGTACACAGCAGACAGGACGCAGTCGATAGGGCTCTGATTCAGACACAGTGCACTGTACACAGGAGACAGGACGCAGTAGATAGGGCTCTGATTCAGACACAGTGCACTGTACACAGGAGACAGGACGCAGTAGATAGGGCTCTGATTCAGACACAGTGCACTGTACACAGCAGACAGGACGCAGTAGATAGGGTTCTAATTCAGACACAGTGCACTGTAGACAGGAAGCAGTAGATAGGGCTCTGATTCAGACACAGTGCACTGTACACAGGAGACAGGACGCAGTAGATAGGGCTCTGATTCAGACACAGTGCACTGTACACAGGAGACAGGGCGCAGTAGATAGGGCTCTGATTCAGACACAGTGCACTGTACACAGGAGACAGGAAGCAGTAGATAGGGCTCTGATTCAGACACAGTGCACTGTACACAGGAGACAGGGCGCAGTAGATAGGGCTCTGATTCAGACACAGTGCACTGTACACAGGAGACAGGGCGCAGTAGATAGGGCTCTAATTCAGACACAGTACACTGTACACAGGAGACAGGACGCAGTAGATAGGGCTCTGATTCAGACACAGTGCACTGTACACAGCAGACAGGACGCAGTAGATAGGGCTCTGATTCGGACTCAGCCTTGGTCTAATCGAGGTGAAAGATCGATACATTTTTTATTATTATTTTTGTTATTATTATTTTTATTTTAAAATTTTTGCAAAGGATCGATACATGGACCAGCAGCCACTGGGGCTAGTGACATCAGCCTTGAGGGGGGTTTTTGACTGTTTCTCTTTATCTCCACTGCAGAATCAGGCTTTGACATCTCCACAGCTGTGCAGCAGAGCGAGATAATCTGTTCCAGGAAATGGTTTCATCTGTGGGGTCGAGCGCACAGCCTGACTCATCTCCGGCCCACAATGCTCTGTGCCTGCTGATGGGAAGTCTTCAGCTGGTGATGTCACAACAGCTTGTGATTGATGTCAGTGCCTGATATCACACTTCAAACGGTTTGGCTGCTTCTAGAGATGAGAACATAGCAGAGAATGAAGGCTGAAGGCTGCTGTATAAAACTGCAAAAGGGCATTACCAACATGATCAGCCTGCCTGTCCCAGACACACACTGAAAGCTCTGCTGTGATTGGCTGCCTGTCCCAGACACACACTGAAAGCTCTGCTGTGATTGTGTAAGAAATCAGACTGAACAAAGATGATGAGCTGGCCTTTCTGATTGGAGCAGCCAGACTGAACAAAGATGATGAGCTGGCCTTTCTGATTGGAGCAGCCAGACTGAACAAAGATGATGAGCTGGCCTTTCTGATTGGAGCAGCACACCATGCTCAGTCAGTACGTTTCAGTGGCCTTTATCGCTGACCATAAAACCCAACAATGGACTGAAACACCATGCAGCTGGAGCATTTTTGAATGCCTGTAAAACCCTGGAAGTGTAATTGCCTTTGGAGAGGTTCGTACTGTCAGGGAGAGTGTTAGCCGTTTGTGTTCAGCTTTACACTTGGTGCTCAGAACGGCAGAATTTCCTTCTCTAAGGTACAGTGCACTGGATCCACATACACAGTCAATGTGGGACATGATATTCATTTCTAACCCGGTCGGAGGAATTTCTGCCCATATTTGCAGGAATTCAAGCTGCATCCGGGAATATTGCAAGCGCATATTATACAGTATTAAACCTTTATGTGTTGTTTTTGTGCTAACGAGACTGCATGCTACATTTGTACTCACAAATTGTTAATATAATGGGCACTTTTAAAATTGGTTCATTGTTTTTATGTGACAGAAAATTCTAATCTTCCTTAAGGATAGTATAGTTCTGAGGGGGATAATCTTATTTAAGGATAGTGTAGTTCTGAGGGGAATAATCTTCTTTAAGGATAGTATAGTTCTGAGGGGGATAATCTTCTTTAAGGATAGTATAGTTCTGAGGGGGATAATCTTCTTTAAGGATAGTATAGTTCTGAGGAGGATAATCTTCTTTAAGGATAGTATAGTTCTGAGGGGGATAATCTTCTTTAAGGATAGTATAGTTCTGAGGGTGATAATCTTCTTTAAGGATAGTGTAGTTCTGAGGGGGATAATCTTTAAGGATAGTATAGTTCTGAGGAGGATAATCTTCTGTAAGGATAGTATAGTTCTGAGGAGGGTAATCTTCTTTAAGGATAGTATAGTTCTGAGGAGGGTAATCTTCTTTAAGGATAGTATAGTTCTGAGGGGGATAATCTTTTTTAAGGATAGTATAGTTCTGAGGAGGATAATCTTTCTTAAGGATAGTATAGTTCTGAGGGGGATAATCTTTCTTAAGGATAGTATAGTTCTGAGGGGGATAATCTTTAAGGATAGTATAGTTCTGAGGGGGATAATCTTTCTTAAGGATAGTATAGTTCTGAGGGGGATAATCTTCTTTAAGGATAGTATAGTTCTGAGGGGGATAATCTTCTTTAAGGATAGTATAGTTCTGAGGGGGATAATCTTCCTTAAGGATAGTATAGTTCTGAGGGGGATAATCTTCCTTAAGGATAGTATAGTTCTGAGGGGGATAATCTTTCTTAAGGATAGTATAGTTCTGAGGGGGATAATCTTTCTTAAGGATAGTATAGTTCTGAGGGGGATAATCTTTCTTAAGGATAGTATAGTTCTGAGGGGGATAATCTTTCTTAAGGATAGTATAGTTCTGAGGGGGATAATCTTCTTTAAGGATAGTATAGTTCTGAGGGGGATAATCTTTCTTAAGGATAGTATAGTTCTGAGGGGGATAATCTTCTTTAAGGATAGTATAGTTCTGAGGGGGATAATCTTTCTTAAGGATAATATAGTTCTGAGGGGGATAATCTTCTTTAAGGATAGTATAGTTCTGAGGGGGATAATCTTCCTTAAGGATAGTATAGTTCTGAGGGGGATAATCTTTCTTAAGGATAGTATAGTTCTGAGGGGGATAATCTTCTTTAAGGATAGTGTAGCGCTGAGGAGGATAATCTTTGTTTTTTTAAGCCTTTGCATTGTGACTATAACAGGAAACATTCCCAGATGTGATACCAGCATGTAAGTGCCTTAACCAAAGTCATTAAACTCAGCAAATATCTCAATAAAAAAATCACAACAGGACAGTTATTTAAATTTGACATCCAAATCAATGATGTTTAACTGTTTTATTTCAGAGAGCTTGTTAATTTACTTTGTGGGAAATCCTGAATGTTTCTGAATTATTATTAGTGTGGTTATGAATGACTTCTCTCTGTATAGCCTTTAGGTTTTTGGTCCATATTGTGTAAGAGAGTGTAGTTTTTCCCTGCAAGCGTGTAGGGGAAATGCACTGGTGTGCTGATCTCAGGGGCTAGCTGTGTTGGATGGAGATGTTAGGCCTGTTATCCTGGCAGATCCTTACAGTATTACAGTTTTTATATTTCCATCTTTGCTTTCCTACCTGCTTGGCTCCACACATGTATTTCTAAGGATTTCTTAACCGTAAGATGTAAGTGCCCTGCCTCACATGCTGTTTTTTATGTTGGTGAAACACTGCCGTTTTCCCGCCAAAACCATAATGTGTTTGGAAATCTGTATTAAAATATAATTGTTAATCCCTCTTGTTGTAATGTGTCTGTTTTTTAGATTTGATTTGCCGTAAATGGTTATAACTGCAGTATTACATGCATCTACATTCGCTGTGGAGTTACTATGTGTGATACGCTGTCGTTTGTAGTTATATACCCAAGATACATTTATCCAATTTGCTTTGAGTTTGAGTTTTGAACAAGAAACAAAGCTATTGGAAAATTGTTTCTTTTGTACTAAGATGTTATGAAAAACAGGGTTTATTTACAGGGCTTTCAGCTGATCGGTAGCATGTCTGGGAATGGGACGGAGGCAAGGGTGCTGGGATGTGATGATGTCAGAGCTCTGAGTCATATCCTGCACAGAGAACAGAGAGGAGCTAAAGGGAAAGGACAGGCAGCACTCCAACATCACTGAATGCATACTGCATACATAGTCCTACTGTAACACCACTGCATACTCCGACTGTAACACCACTGCATACTCCTACTGCATACTCATACTGTAACACCACTGCATACTCCTATTGCATACTCCCTCTGCAACACCACTGCATACTCCTACTGCATACTTCTACTGTAACACCACTGCATACTTGTACTGTAACACCACTGCATACTCCTACTGCATACTCGTACTGTAACACCACTGCATACTCCTACTGCATTCTTCTACTGTAACACCACTGCATACTCCTGCATACTCGTACTGTAACACCACTGCATACTCCTACTGCATTCTCTTACTGTAACACCACTGCATACTCCTACTGTAACACCACTGCATACTCCTACTGCAACACCAATGCTTACTCGTACTGTAACACCACTGCATACTCCTACTGCATACTCATACTGTTACACCACTGCAAACTCCTACTGCATACCCCTACTGTAACACCACTGCATAGTCCCACTGCATACTCCTACTGCATACTCCTACTGTAACACCACTGCATACTCCCACTGCATACTCCTACTGCATACTCCCCCTCCAGACCACTGCATACTCCCCCTGCAACACCACTGCATACAGCGCTTTATTTCACACTGTGCGGTTCTGAGTGTGTGAACAGCGCTTTATTTCACACTGTGCAGTTCTGAGTGTGTGAACAGCGCTTTATTTCACACTGTGCAGTTCTGAGTGTGTGAACAGCGCTTTATTTCACACTGTGCAGTTCTGAGTGTGTGAACAGTGCTTTATTTCACACTGTGCAGTTCTGAGTGTGTGAACAGCGCTTTATTTCACACTGTGCGGTTCTGAGTGTGTGAACAGCGCTTTATTTCACACTGTGTGGTTCTGAGTGTGAACAGCGCTTTATTTCACACTGTGCGGTTCTGAGTGTGTGAACAGCGCTTTATTTCACACTGTGTGGTTCTGAGTGTGAACAGCGCTTTATTTCACACTGTGCAGTTCTGAGTGTGTGAACAGCGCTTTATTTCACACTGTGCAGTTCTGAGTGTGTGAACAGCGCTTTATTTCACACTGTGCGGTTCTGAGTGTGTGAACAGCGCTTTATTTCACACTGTGCAGTTCTGAGTGTGTGAACAGCGCTTTATTTCACACTGTGCGGTTCTGAGTGTGTGAACAGCGCTTTATTTCACACTGTGCGGTTCTGAGTGTGTGAACAGCGCTTTATTTCACACTGTGTGGTTCTGAGTGTGTGAACAGCGCTTTATTTCACACTGTGCGGTTCTGAGTGTGTGAACAGCGCTTTATTTCACACTGTGTGGTTCTGAGTGTGTGAACAGCGCTTTATTTCACACTGTGCGGTTCTGAGTGTGTGAACAGCGCTTTATTTCACACTGTGCAGTTCTGAGTGTGTGAACAGCGCTTTATTTCACACTGTGCAGTTCTGAGTGTGTGAACAGCGCTTTATTTCACACTGTGCGGTTCTGAGTGTGTGAACAGCGCTTTATTTCACACTGTGCAGTTCTGAGTGTGTGAACAGCGCTTTATTTCACACTGTGCGGTTCTGAGTGTGTGAACAGCGCTTTATTTCACACTGTGCGGTTCTGAGTGTGTGAACAGCGCTTTATTTCACACTGTGCGGTTCTGAGTGTGTGAACAGCGCTTTATTTCACACTGTGCGGTTCTGAGTGTGTGAACAGCGCTTTATTTCACACTGTGCAGTTCTGAGTGTGTGAACAGCGCTTTATTTCACACTGTGCGGTTCTGAGTGTGTGAACAGCGCTTTATTTCACACTGTGCGGTTCTGAGTGTGTGAACAGCGCTTTATTTCACACTGTGCGGTTCTGAGTGTGTGAACAGCGCTTTATTTCACACTGTGCAGTTCTGAGTGTGTGAACAGCGCTTTATTTCACACTGTGCGGTTCTGAGTGTGTGAACAGCACTTTATTTCACACTGTGCAGTTCTGAGTGTGTGAACAGCGCTTTATTTCACACTGTGCGGTTCTGAGTGTGTGAACAGCGCTTTATTTCACACTGTGCGGTTCTGAGTGTGTGAACAGCGCTTTATTTCACACTGTGCAGTTCTGAGTGTGTGAACAGCGCTTTATTTCACACTGTGCGGTTCTGAGTGTGTGAACAGCGCTTTATTTCACACTGTGCAGTTCTGAGTGTGTGAACAGCGCTTTATTTCACACTGTGCGGTTCTGAGTGTGTGAACAGCGCTTTATTTCACACTGTGCGGTTCTGAGTGTGTGAACAGCGCTTTATTTCACACTGTGCGGTTCTGAGTGTGTGAACAGCGCTTTATTTCACACTGTGCGGTTCTGAGTGTGTGAACAGCGCTTTATTTCACACTGTGCGGTTCTGAGTGTGTGAACAGCGCTTTATTTCACACTGTGCGGTTCTGAGTGTGTGAACAGCGCTTTATTTCACACTGTGCGGTTCTGAGTGTGTGAACAGCGCTTTATTTCACACTGTGCAGTTCTGAGTGTGTGAACAGCGCTTTATTTCACACTGTGCGGTTCTGAGTGTGTGAACAGCGCTTTATTTCACACTGTGCGGTTCTGAGTGTGTGAACAGCGCTTTATTTCACACTGTGCAGTTCTGAGTGTGTGAACAGCGCTTTATTTCACACTGTGCGGTTCTGAGTGTGTGAACAGCGCTTTATTTCACACTGTGCGGTTCTGAGTGTGTGAACAGCGCTTTATTTCACACTGTGCGGTTCTGAGTGTGTGAACAGCGCTTTATTTCACACTGTGCGGTTCTGAGTGTGTGAACAGCGCTTTATTTCACACTGTGCGGTTCTGAGTGTGTGAACAGCGCTTTATTTCACACTGTGCAGTTCTGAGTGTGTGAACAGCGCTTTATTTCACACTGTGCAGTTCTGAGTGTGTGAACAGCGCTTTATTTCACACTGTGCGGTTCTGAGTGTGTGAACAGCGCTTTATTTCACACTGTGCAGTTCTGAGTGTGTGAACAGCGCTTTATTTCACACTGTGCGGTTCTGAGTGTGTGAACAGCGCTTTATTTCACACTGTGCGGTTCTGAGTGTGTGAACAGCGCTTTATTTCACACTGTGCGGTTCTGAGTGTGAACAGCGCTTTATTTCACACTGTGCAGTTCTGAGTGTGTGAACAGCGCTTTATTTCACACTGTGTGGTTCTGAGTGTGTGAACAGCGCTTTATTTCACACTGTGCAGTTCTGAGTGTGTGAACAGCGCTTTATTTCACACTGTGCAGTTCTGAGTGTGTGAACAGCGCTTTATTTCACACTGTGTGGTTCTGAGTGTGTGAACAGCGCTTTATTTCACACTGTGTGGTTCTGAGTGTGAACAGCGCTTTATTTCACACTGTGCGGTTCTGAGTGTGTGAACAGCGCTTTATTTCACACTGTGCGGTTCTGAGTGTGTGAACAGCGCTTTATTTCACACTGTGCAGTTCTGAGTGTGTGAACAGCGCTTTATTCCACACTGTCATTACATTACAGTCATTTAGCAGACGCTTTTATCCAAAGCGACATACAGTAAGTGCATACAGAAACATCATCGAAATAACTACAGAACAGATAAGATAAAGCACATCCTTCCCATAAAGTAGCAGCTATCCCTCGTAATGAACATTGAATGCAGTTCACAGTAAACTTGGTAAATCAGGTCTACTACAATACTATCATAAACTTCAACACAGTTAAACAAGAAACAAGTACCATGAGAGGTCCTAGATAAGTGTATCAGTCCAGTTGGAGTCTGAAAAGGTGTGTTTTCAGGCCACGACGGAACGAAGATGAACAGCGCTTTTTTTCACACTGTGCGGTTTACCTCAATCACAGAAGATAAAACAGGAGGAAGTTTAACATGGTCCACTCGCCCCCTTAAGACTACCACACATACGGTCTCAACGTTCCCGGGTGTACGCCCGTGACTGAAGAGTCTAAACAGGATGCGTAAAATGGCACAGCTAAATAACTGTCAATAAAAAAAATGTGGGAAATGATGTTATAAATGTGCATAACAGTTATTATTATTATCATTGTCATACCTTTCACATCACCTGCCCACTTGAATCTGACTGCTAGATGATAATTTATAAACTCCTCAAAAAAAGTTTGGAAACGTTATTTCGGTCGATTATTCCTCCCCTTTAATAATACCAATTGGTATTGTATTTTATATCGTTGGAAAGCCTGATTAGTCACCTTTACAACGAGGTACAACTTGTAAGGATCATGCATTCGTGGAATGAGCAACACAGCTAACCGTGTGGGTAGCGGCCCAAAAAAATGTGCCAAAATCCCCTGCAATATTCTTCTGTTGGTATTCACTCTCGTTTTGAGCTTCAAGTGCTGGCAGGTGTATGCCAGTGGGATGGAATGGGATGCCATCCCACAGCAGTGTGTGACCAGGCTGGTGACCAGCATGAGGAGGAGGTGCCAAGCTGTTGTGGCTGCGTATGGATCTTCCACACGCTACTGAGGTCCCTGACAGTGTAAAATGTATAAAGTGTAAAAATGGCCAATATGTGTTGCTTTTTCCTTATTACTGTGGGAGAGTGCAATCATCCAGTCCACCAAGCAACTCAAAACGAGAGTGAATACCAACAGAAGAATATTGCAGGGGATTTTGGCACATTTTTTTGGGCCGCTACCCACACGGTTAGCTGTGTTGCTCATTCCACGAATGCACGATCCTTACAAGTTGTACCTCGTTGTAAAGGTGACTAATCAGGCTTTCCAACTATATAAAATACAATACCAATTGGTATTATTAAAGGGGAGGAATAATCGACCGAAATAACGTTTCCGAACTTTTTTTGAGGAGTTTATTACATAAACTTTAAGCTACTTATCAAAAGGGAGCCTATTATATTCATATATCTGTGACCCTTAAAACTAAATGTTTTACTGTGCTACAGATATATTGGTTCTACAAATGTAGTGTAGAATTTTTTATTAGTCTACAAAATGTAGGTGAGACGTTTTGGTTGTTTGATAAGTATGAATAATTTGTTCACTCCATACATTCAAATGGGTAAGTAAATAAAGACGTGGTGCGTTTGTTTGGCCATGTGCTCAGGTTAGACCCCTTCGCTCTCAGTTTGGAGAAATAAGGGAAACCTTCCTGAAATTCCTATTCATGCCAATATGCTAATAATTCAAGATGCGATCTTTGACAGGGACACCCTGTACACAGCAGTATTATCGCTACTGTTTAAGAGCAGAATAAAGTAGCTACTGCCCGGGGAATATTAATAAAGTTTGATGTCCGCGGCAAACCCGCCTCCCTCACGTGACGGATATTCCTCCCACCCCCTCCCTCTCCGGCTGCTCTGTGATCACGTGGTCCTCCCGTTATTTCCTGCGGTACCTCTGGCCGGTCTGCCTGCTGCAGTCTGCGGATGCACGGTAACGGAGCAGCGCTCGCTCGTGTCATCCTGCTCTTTTCCGTATTCGCCATCCTTGCAGGTGTTGAGTAGCTCGTGGCTTCTCTTTCTTCCTCGGTTTGATTTGACGTTATCGCGGAGAGCGTGTGTATCGTTACAGGCAGCTAAGTTTCAACAATGGCGACAGCTGCGGTATCTGCCCCTGTTGGCGGCGCCTCGAACCCCGGGTCGGGTGCTGAGCTGGTCCGCGGGCAGGCCTTCGACGTGGGTCCGCGCTACAGCAACCTGTCGTACATCGGAGAGGGCGCCTACGGCATGGTGTGGTAAGTTCTCCTTCACAAAGCCGTTTAGCGAGAGGCGCATCCCGTCTAATATAAACCCCGCAAATGGTTTAATTTGGAGCTTTAGTACTCTTGGCTCAGCTCTACATTTCACTTCGCCGCGTACAGTTAGTGTTTATTTCTTCACTCTGTGGTGTGCAGCTCCGCTCGTAGGCTGCGGAACATAAGTAGCGTTAGTCCGGCTGCGTTGGCTAAAGTACAGTCCGCCACATACTTGTTGATCGCTGGAGAAGTCGTTACCCCGGCGGGTTCGGGCTTTTTTCTGCTTAGCCCGATAGCTTGTAGCATTTGGTCTAATTTTGCATTAACTACGGCCTGCTGCATACAGGGTGAAACTCGTTATCTTGCCGGAACTGTATTCCCAGTGTTTATTTTAGGTTTCTTTCCAGTGTGACTGCTGGACACTGACCGGCCCTGATTGAGCTCCGTAACGTGCTGTAAACATTATTCCTTTAATATTCAACATCTCTGGACTGTATTTCTGCACACATGCTTTGACACATCTTGTTAACTAACTTCCCACAGTAAACCGCTCATAAGGAAAAGGTCGGAATAGTGGCTTCGCGTGATATGGCCATTATTTGTAGGCTATCTGAACATTATAGCCTACATTTAACGTTACAGCTTTGGAATATTTTATTTGGCTAGCTTTCTGGATAATATCTTTACGTCAGTAGGCTAGTTCAGGGTTACCCATTTGCCGGGTTCGTGTATGTGATACTGATTGAATGCTAGGTGCTTGGTTTAAAGTGCATAAAATGGTAGCCTTTCTCAGTGGGAGGTCGTGTTTTATAAGTATAATGCTTAATGCACATATGCGACTGAATATTAGAACATTTTAATACTCACTTGTGTTTAGTTGCCTACTAGGCTACCTTTGGTCCAAGAAGTGCGATTGTAATGTTACCAAGGTGACGACATGTGTGTTTTTTCCGCGAGACCGGGGCGGGAGGATACGCTCAGAGGTGGGGGTGCTGATGCGAGAGCTTATGTACGGAGAGAGGCATGCACACATCCTCCACACATCCTCCACACATCCGTGCATCACACTCACCAAATGCATGTGGCATGCCTACATAGCGCTAAGCTGCTTACCCGACCCGCTCGTTTGCTAGAACATAACCGTTGAATGAGGAGGTGATACACCTTTAAAAACGCGTACAATTGGAGAATTCTTTTATACTCTTTTGGGCTGTCACTTGAATGAAATGGGCTACAATTAATTTGAGTCCATGATAACTGCTCTCGTTAAGAAGTGCAGGCCAATATATTTAACTCCATGGAAGCTATGTTGAATTATAACATGGTGTGTTCCACATTTCAAAGTGTTTTTGTGAGATTTGTGGTCAGAAGTTGATTGTGGGATAAATTATTTTTGTTTTTAAGCCAGATCATCCACAAAGTGCAGGCTTCATTACCATCTGTAACCTCTCCTAACTGTAACATTTTGACATGTGAAACTCGATACTTTTCTTGTATACAGCAGCTTTCTCTTGCTGTTTTATTGAATATTATTATGAAATGTCGCTTTCTCGAGTGGTTTGAGTTTTCTTGAAAAAAATCTCCACATATATTCAGTATGAAAGTGATGTAATAATTTTGGCAGATTTGGTCTGCGGTAGTTTGTACTGAGTCTTCCAATTTCAATTTCTGGCAGCTGTGCGTGCGTGCGTGCGTGCGTGCGTGCGTGCGTGCGTGCGTGCGTGCGTGCGTGCGTGCGTGCGTGCGTGCGTGCGTGCGTGCGTGCGTGCGTGCGTGCGTGCGTGCGTGCGTGCGTGCGTGCGTGCGTGCGTGCGTGCGTGCGTGCGCAGGGGTTTAAATGACCTATAATTCTGGAAAACCACATGTCAATAATCTTTTCTAGTCAAGTAGTTGATTTTTCTAGTGAGCATGCATGAGCTGTAATGACATCATTAAGGATCTATAATGACATCATGCAGGTGCAGTTCTCTCTCTCTCTCTCTCTCTCTCTCTCTCTCTCTCTCTCTCTCTCTCTCTCTCTCTCTCTCTCTCTCTCTCTCTCTCTCTCTCTGTGGAGTTAGCCTTTAGCTGTTACACTGACTACCACAGCCCTGTGGAGTTAGCCTTTAGCTGTTACACTGTGGAGTTAGCCTTTTGCTGTTACACTGACTACCACAGCCCTGTGGAGTTAGCTTTTAGCTGTTACACTGACTACCACAGCCCTGTGGAGTTAGCCTTTAGCTGTTACACTGTGGAGTTAGCCTTTAGCTGTTACACTGACTACCACAGCCCTGTGGAGTTAGCCTTTTGCTGTTACACTGACTACCACAGCCCTGTGGAGTTAGCCTTTAGCTGTTACACTGTGGAGTTAGCCTTTAGCTGTTACACTGACTACCACAGCCCTGTGGAGTTAGCTTTTAGCTGTTACACTGACTACCACAGCCCTGTGGAGTTAGCCTTTAGCTGTTACACTGTGGAGTTAGCCTTTAGCTGTTACACTGACTACCACAGCCCTGTGGAGTTAGCCTTTTGCTGTTACACTGACTACCACAGCCCTGTGGAGTTAGCCTTTAGCTGTTACACTGACTACCACAGCCCTGTGGAGTTAGCCTTTAGCTGTTACACTGTGGAGTTAGCCTTTTGCTGTTACACTGACTACCACAGCCCTGTGGAGTTAGCCTTTAGCTGTTACACTGTGGAGTTAGCCTTTAGCTGTTACACTGACTACCACAGCCCTGTGTGACTACCACAGCCCTGTGGAGTTAGCCTTTAGCTGTTACACTGTGGAGTTAGCCTTTAGCTGTTACACTGACTACCACAGCCCTGTGTGACCCACGCTTGTGGCCTGGGACAGTGACTTGACCTGAATGCACTTCCATTGCCTGCATTCTTAGTAAAAAAAACAAAAAACAAAATTGTCTTCAGTAATTATTTTGACTGCAGAGTTTGTTTTCCACACCTTTTTACATGGTGTTTTTTAAAGACCGGTCACTCCTTATAGAGTATGTGTAATTCCCTGTAGGCAGGCGTGCGTGTGTGCATGCGTGTGTGTGTGTGTGTGCGTGCGTGTGTGTGTGTGTGTGCGTGTGTGTGTGTGTGTGTGTGAGAAATGTAGCCCTACTGAAAGATGAAGATTGGCCCCTCAGCCCATAAAGTAACTGCTAGCCGAGCTTCTTTCTTTAAACATGCTTGTGTTTGAGAGACATGTTGGGGTGCGTTATGGAGGGGCTCACACACGTTGGGGTGCGTTATGGAGGGGCTCACACATGTTGGGGTGCGTTATGGAGGGGCTCACACATGTTGGGGTGCGTTATGGAGGGGCTCACACATGTTGGGGTGCGTTATGGAGGGGCTCACACATGTTGGGGTGCGTTATGGAGGGGCTCACACATGTTGGGGTGCGTTATGGAGGGGCTCACACACGTTGGGGTGCGTTATGGAGGGGCTCACACATGTTGGGGTGCGTTATGGAGGGGCTCACACATGTTGGGGTGCGTTATGGAGGGGCTCACACATGTTGGGGTGCGTTATGGAGGGGCTCACACATGTTGGGGTGCGTTATGGAGGGGCTCACACACGTTGGGGTGCGTTATGGAGGGGCTCACACATGTTGGGGTGCGTTATGGAGGGGCTCACACATGTTGGGGTGCGTTATGGAGGGGCTCACACATGTTGGGGTGCGTTATGGAGGGGCTCACACACGTTGGGGTGCGTTATGGAGGGGCTCACACATGTTGGGGTGCGTTATGGAGGGGCTCACACATGTTGGGGTGCGTTATGGAGGGGCTCACACACGTTGGGGTGCGTTATGGAGGGGCTCACACACGTTGGGGTGCGTTATGGAGGGGCTCACACATGTTGGGGTGCGTTATGGAGGGGCTCACACATGTTGGGGTGCGTTATGGAGGGGCTCACACATGTTGGGGTGCGTTATGGAGGGGCTCACACATGTTGGGGTGCGTTATGGAGGGGCTCACACATGTTGGGGTGCGTTATGGAGGGGCTCACACATGTTGGGGTGCGTTATGGAGGGGCTCACACACGTTGGGGTGCGTTATGGAGGGGCTCACACATGTTGGGGTGCGTTATGGAGGGGCTCACATGTTGGGGTGCGTTATGGAGGGGCTCACACACGTTGGGGTGCGTTATGGAGGGGCTCACACATGTTGGGGTGCGTTATGGAGGGGCTCACACATGTTGGGGTGCGTTATGGAGGGGCTCACACATGTTGGGGTGCGTTATGGAGGGGCTCACACACGTTGGGGTGCGTTATGGAGGGGCTCACACACGTTGGGGTGCGTTATGGAGGGGCTCACACATGTTGGGGTGCGTTATGGAGGGGCTCACACATGTTGGGGTGCGTTATGGAGGGGCTCACACACGTTGGGGTGCGTTATGGAGGGGCTCACACATGTTGGGGTGCGTTATGGAGGGGCTCACACATGTTGGGGTGCGTTATGGAGGGGCTCACACATGTTGGGGTGCGTTATGGAGGGGCTCACACATGTTGGGGTGCGTTATGGAGGGGCTCACACATGTTGGGGTGCGTTATGGAGGGGCTCACACATGTTGGGGTGCTTTATGGAGGGGCTCACACATGTTTGGGTGCGTTATGGAGGGGCTCACACATGTTGGGGTGCGTTATGAAGGGGCTCACACATGTTGGGGTGCGTTATGGAGGGGCTCACACACGTTGGGGTGCGTTATGGAGGGGCTCACACACGTTGGGGTGCGTTATGGAGGGGCTCACACATGTTGGGGTGCGTTATGGAGGGGCTCACATGTTGGGGTGCGTTATGGAGGGGCTCACACATGTTGGGGTGCGTTATGGAGGGGCTCACACATGTTGGGGTGCGTTATGGAGGGGCTCACACATGTTGGGGTGCGTTATGGAGGGGCTCACACATGTTTGGGTGCGTTATGGAGGGGCTCACACATGTTGGGGTGCGTTATGAAGGGGCTCACACATGTTGGGGTGCGTTATGGAGGGGCTCACACATGTTGGGGTGCGTTATGGAGGGGCTCACACATGTTGGGGTGCGTTATGGAGGGGCTCACACATGTTGGGGTGCGTTATGGAGGGGCTCACACATGTTTGGGTGCGTTATGGAGGGGCTCACACATGTTGGGGTGCGTTATGAAGGGGCTCACACATGTTGGGGTGCGTTATGGAGGGGCTCACACATGTTGGGGTGCGTTATGGAGGGGCTCACACATGTTTGGGTGCGTTATGGAGGGGCTCACACATGTTGGGGTGCGTTATGAAGGGGCTCACACATGTTGGGGTGCGTTATGGAGGGGCTCACACATGTTGGGGTGCGTTATGGAGGGGCTCACACATGTTGGGGTGCGTTATGGAGGGGCTCACACATGTTGGGGTGCGTTATGGAGGGGCTCACACATGTTGGGGTGCGTTATGGAGGGGCTCACACATGTTGGGGTGCGTTATGGAGGGGCTCACACATGTTTGGGTGCGTTATGGAGGGGCTCACACATGTTGGGGTGCGTTATGAAGGGGCTCACACACGTTGGGGTGCGTTATGGAGGGGCTCACACACGTTGGGGTGCGTTATGGAGGGGCTCACACATGTTGGGGTGCGTTATGGAGGGGCTCACACATGTTGGGGTGCGTTATGGAGGGGCTCACACATGTTGGGGTGCGTTATGGAGGGGCTCACACATGTTGGGGTGCGTTATGGAGGGGCTCACACATGTTGGGGTGCGTTATGGAGGGGCTCACACATGTTGGGGTGCGTTATGGAGGGGCTCACATGTTTGGGTGCGTTATGGAGGGGCTCACACATGTTGGGGTGCGTTATGAAGGGGCTCACACATGTTGGGGTGCGTTATGGAGGGGCTCACACATGTTGGGGTGCGTTATGGAGGGGCTCACACATGTTGGGGTGCGTTATGGAGGGGCTCACACATGTTGGGGTGCGTTATGGAGGGGCTCACACATGTTTGGGTGCGTTATGGAGGGGCTCACACATGTTGGGGTGCGTTATGAAGGGGCTCACACATGTTGGGGTGCGTTATGGAGGGGCTCACACATGTTTGGGTGCGTTATGGAGGGGCTCACACATGTTGGGGTGCGTTATGGAGGGGCTCACACATGTTGGGGTGCGTTATGGAGGGGCTCACACATGTTTGGGTGCGTTATGGAGGGGCTCACACATGTTGGGGTGCGTTATGGAGGGGCTCACACATGTTGGGGTGCGTTATGGAGGGGCTCACACATGTTGGGGTGTGTTATGGAGGGGCTCACACATGTTGGGGTGCGTTATGGAGGGGCTCACACATGTTGGGGTGCGTTATGGAGGGGCTCACACATGTTGGGGTGCGTTATGGAGGGGCTCACATGTTGGGGTGCATTATGGAGGGGCTCACACATGTTGGGGTGCGTTATGGAGGGGCTCACACATGTTGGGGTGCGTTATGGAGGGGCTCACACATGTTGGGGTGCGTTATGGAGGGGCTCACGTATGCTGGTATCTGTGAAAAGAGAACAAGAAAAGCGTACCTGAGTTTATTAGAATATTAACGTTCGATTCGATTTTTGTTACATACTTAGTTTGGGACATTCTGCCATAACCCCCTCCCCCTTTCCCTCTCCCTCCCCCTTTCCCTCCCCCCGTAACCTGTCCAAAGACCTAAAGCTGTTTAACCCACATGTGGATCTTCTCCAGGGTCACTTTGAGGGGGGTGTTTTTGTTTGAATTGGTGCACAGCCCCTGATAAGCAACAGGGTGTGGTCTGTGGTTCAGATGTGGATTTGCATGGAGATAATGCTGCTCTGCAGAGAACGAGGGCATGAAATTCACTTTTTCACCCACTGGCCTGAGTGGTTTGTAGATTCTAAAAATCACCAGCAGCCATTTTCCTCATTTTGCAGCCGTGCTCACTTTTACAGTACAACAGTATAACAGTATTATTGTTTTTTTTCTCCCTTTTTCTCCAAATTTGGTAGCCAATCAGACCCTGTGTAACTCAATTCCCCCCATGTAGCAACCGCTAGAGAACCGCCACTACAACCACTATGTCCGGTAGCAGGATAGAGGGCGCGACTTCTCAAGCTCTTAACCGTGAGTCCAGCTCTTCCTGTCTTATGTGTGAGTCCCACCCCCCCTCACCCGGAAGCAGTCGCTAATTGTGACTCTCACAGGGCACCGGCTATGCTCGGGTCTGGCAGGACCGGGGCACGAACCCCAATCCTTGGAGCACAACTGCACCGAATGAAAGTCCGGCGCTCTTACCGCTCTACTACTGCGGCGGCCAAAACCTGTTTCTAAAAAGTCTTACCAGCCAATCAAACTTTTACTAGCATTGTGCTGGGAGCTCTCATGGCTGTGATCTGTGTGTGAGCGTGTGCGTGTGCGAGCATGTGCGGGCGTGTGCGAGCGTGTGCGAGCGTGTGCGAGCGTGTGCGAGCGTGTGCGAGCGTGTGCGAGCGTGTGCGTATGCTGGTATCTGTGAAAAGAGAACAAGAAAAGCGTACCTGAGTTTATTAGAATATTAACGTTCGATTCGATTCGATTTTTGTTACATACTTAGTTTGGGACATTCTGCCATAACCCCCTCCCCCTTTCCCTCTCCCTCCCCCTTTCCCTCCCCCCGTAACCTGTCCAAAGACCTAAAGCTGTTTAACCCTAAAGCCCAATATTATAGGTCAATGGGTCAGTCAATGTCCAGCGAGGTCAATGGGTCTGTCATTGCCCTGCAAGGTCAATGGGTCAGTCATTGCCCAGCGAGGTCAATGGGTCTGTCAATGTCCAGCGAGGTCAATGGGTCAGTCAATGTCCAGCGAGGTCAATGGGTCTGTCATTGCCCAGCAAGGTCAATGGGTCTGTCATTGCCCAGCGAGGTCAATGGGTCTGTCATTGCCCAGCGAGGTCAATGGGTCAGTCATTGCCCAGCGAGGTCAATGGGTCTGTCATTGCCCAGCGAGGTCAATGGGTCAGTCATTGCCCAGCGAGGTCAATGGGTCTGTCATTGCCCAGCGAGGTCAATGGGTCAGTCATTGCCCAGCGAGGTCAATGGGTCTGTCATTGCCCAGCGAGGTCAATGGGTCAGTCATTGCCCAGCGAGGTCAATGGGTCTGTCATTGCCCAGCGAGGTCAATGGGTCAGTCATTGCCCAGCGAGGTCAATGGGTCAGTAATTGCCCAGCGAGGTCAATGGGTCAGTCATTGCCCAGCGAGGTCAATGGGTCAGTCATTGCCCAGTGAGGTCAATGGGTCAATCATTGTCCAGTGATTGTTTGGAGTCTTTGTTCATGAATTAAGGAACTACACAGAAAAACAATAATCTAATTATTGTTAATTGTTAATAATAATCTTAATTTAAGCTCCCAAATCATTGAACTATTTATGCCAGCGCTTTGCAAAAGGTCTTTTTAAACTGCACTGGTGCAGAGTTGTGATATTCCACACACCTGGTACCCAAATCTAGGCGATACTTTTTCCTGCCGCTACTGTTTTTGCACCTGCCCTGGGCTTAAATGGATTCACAGTTTTTCTCTAAAGACGCATCGTAAAAAATATTTTAGTTTACAGTATAATTTACGCTCTTTATTTCATAATGGTGCTAAACAAGTTAAAAAAGTATTTCTGTAGCATAAGTACCGTTAGCACAGCTGCCTGGGTTTCCTTTGGGGAAAAGAAGGGATTGGAAAGATTTTTAGTCTTGTCAGTCCATTAAGAAAAACAAATATTTTTGTGACTATGTCCTCCATGAATAAACAGACTGGATGGAGGGACATCGACGCAGCGCTGCCTGCTTGCTGACTTGTGGGAAAATGAAACTTAGCAGGAAATGTTCTTTTATATAAACACCGTAGTGTTTGGAATAAAGGGGCCATAAATGGTGAGGTCAAATTGGAACAAGCACAAGATGTAGATTTTGTTTCCAGAAATTGGTAATACTGCGTTGTGGTATTTCTCAGTTAGCTTGGTATTCTCCTCATCCACCAGCCACAGTGGTTGAATGTGAAAAAGCCCTCAGATTATAAAGGAATATCCACAGAATACCCTTAAACACGGTTTAACCCTTAACTCAGATTATAAAGGAATATCCACAGAATACCCTTAAACACGGTTTAACCCTTAACTCAGATTATAAAGGAATATCCACAGAATACCCTTAAACACGGTTTAACCCTTAACTCAGATTATAAAGGAATATCCACAGAATACCCTTAAACATGGTTTAACCCTTAACTCAGATTATAATGGAATATCCACAGAATACCCTTAAACATGGTTTAACCCTTAACTCAGATTATAAAGGAATATCCACAGAATACCCTTAAACATGGTTTAACCCTTAACTCAGATTATAAAGGAATATCCACAGAATACCCTTAAACACGGTTTAACCCTTAACTCAGATTATAAAGGAATATCCACAGAATACCCTTAAACATGGTTTAACCCTTAACTCAGATTATAAAGGAATATCCACAGAATACCCTTAAACACGGTTTAACCCTTAACTCAGATTATAAAGGAATATCCACAGAATACCCTTAAACACGGTTTAACCCTTCAACCCGTTTTCACAGACATATTTTTGTTTCAGTGATTTGTGGAAACCCATTAAAATCTGTCTCTGAAATGTTGAGTGGAGTTATGCGTTTGTTCCTGATTGGCTGATAATTTTAATATATGATAATGATGGGCCCAGCAGGTGCTCTGGAGCACCGACCCACTCAGTGTAAACCAGCCATTACACTCGTGCACATTTATACCCACTCAGTGTAAACCAGCCATTACACTGTGCACATTTATACCCACTCAGTGTAAACCAGCCATTACACCCGTGCACATTTATACCCACTCAGTGTAAACCAGCCATTACACCCGTGCACATTTATACCCACTCAGTGTAAACCAGCCATTACACCCGTGCACATTAATACCCACTGTGTAAACCTGCCATTACACCCGTGCACATTTATACCCACTCAGTGTAAACTAGCCATTACACCCGTGCACATTTATACCCACTCAGTGTAAACCAGCCATTACACCGTGCACATTTATACCCACTCAGTGTAAACCAGCCATTACACCCGTGCACATTTATGTGAACAGGGCGTAACACAGCGTTTCTGTCGCGAGTAGATGGTGTGAACAGGGCGTAACACAGCATCTTTGTTGCGAGTAGATGGTGTGAACAGGGCGTAACACAGCGTCTCTGTCGCGAGTAGATGGTGTGAACAGGGCGTAACACAGCGTCTCTGTCGTGAGTAGATGGTGTGAACAGGGCGTAACACAGCGTCTCTGTCGCGAGTAGATGGTGTGAACAGGGCGTAACACAGCGTCTGTGTCGCGAGTAGATGGTGTGAACAGGGCGTAACACAGCGTCTCTGTTGTGAGTAGATGGTGTGAACAGGGCGTAACACAGCGTCTCTGTCGCGAGTAGATGGTGTGAACAGGGCGTAACAGAGCGTTTCTGTCGCGAGTAGATGGTGTGAACAGGGCGTAACACAGCGTCTCTGTCGCGAGTAGATGGTGTGAACAGGGCGTAACACAGCGTCTCTGTCGCGAGTAGATGGTGTGAACAGGGCGTAACACAGCGTCTCTGTCGCGAGTAGATGGTGTGAACAGGGCGTAACACAGCGTCTCTGTTGTGAGTAGATGGTGTGAACAGGGCGTAACACAGCGTCTCTGTCGCGAGTAGATGGTGTGAACAGGGCGTAACACAGCGTCTCTGTCGCGAGTAGATGGTGTGAACAGGGCGTAACGCAGCGTGTCTGTTGCGAGTAGATGGGGGGGCGGGGGGTTAGGGCTGGCCTCGCTCACACAGTGGCTGAATGGAGTTGAAAGTGAAAGTAACGGGATTGGAATGCAAGTCAGGCCCATGCAAACTCCCCCAGCCCCCCCCCCCCCCGCCAACCCTAATCCCGCTCGGGCTCATATTCTCATATTCTCAGCATTTCTTCCCTGGCTTCCTTCTGCCTCATTCATTTCTCTCAATAAAGAGCTTTGGGTGGAATGTTTATTCAATGAAGCAAAAGGGAAAAATTGTGAGGTCATATTTTATAGGAAAAAAAAGTTTGTGTTAAATTATGAATGGGAAGGCCACGGAATGGGACAGCGGCATTCTGGGTAACTAGTGCTGAGAACTATGGGTAATGAACGGGACAACGGCATTCTGGGTAACAAGTGCTGAGAACTATGGGTAATGGAACGGGACAGCGGCATTCCGGGTGACTAGTGCTGAGAACTATGGGTAATGGAACAGGACAGCAGCATTCTGGGTAACAAGTGCTGAGAACTATGGGTAATGGCGATCTTGGTCATCAAAAATCTAACACGAAATTATTTTCAGATCAGGGCCTCGTTTCCAAAAAGGATCTTAGATGTTTTTCATGTTTTTTCTTTTCTTTCAGTGTTTGTGTGCAGAAAAACAAAGCGCTGTAAGAGGATCTTAACTGAGATGTTTTTGGGAAACGGGGCTCAGATGTTTTGTTTCTGTTTTGTTTTCCGACAGTAACACTGAGCTTTTGCGCTGCAGGATGCTAATGCTACAACGCTGGACTAAATGCAGAACTCACAGTCTGCCTTAGAACTCACAGTCCAGAGGACGTTGTAACAAAGTGAATTTATGCTGGAGTTCTTTCCCAAAAATTGTTTCCAGATAGGAAATGATCCAGCTTTTGGAATCCGTGCAGCAGCGAGTGTCTTTGCCAGTGTTGAATTTTCCGGCACGTTTCCCTGCCTCTCTCCCCTCGAAGCAAACATGACCCTGCTGTGAAAGGCCACCTCCCATCTGTTCTGTGTGTAGCTCCTCCCACCTGCCCTGTGTGTAGCTCCTCCCCCATACTGTAGCTCCTCCCACCTGTTCGGTACATGTAGCTGTTCTCACCAGTGCAGTTTTGGTCAGGCAGAAGCACGGGCAGCCCCATGCGGTGGTCCTGACCTTTTCTTCAGAGGCTCTGATGATGTCAGCCTGTCGGAATGCCGAATGGAGCCTGGCTAAAGAGAAGCCTTATCTGCCGTTACACGATGGCCTCTTCTATTTACAATAATAAAGATTATCGAGCCCTTGGGCTCTGTCCTGGCATTGGTAAACGGTATTAAGCGGCAGACCAATCCTGACGTGAGACAGTGGAGATGCTGACCCTAACTTTGCGGCCCTGATGATGAGGAGAATTGTGATTTGGTGAAACAAAGCAGAAGTATTTGTGCACCTGAGACCCAGAGTAGCTGCTTTGGCAGGTAAAGGGTTAAAGGGTTATCGGTGTCTGTGCTGGGTGGCTGTTCTGTGGCACAGGTAAGAACAGTCACTCATTAATGTGCCCCACGGTGCCAGCGACGGTTACTCTGTTGTTTAAAGGAGTTTCCTGGCACCTGCCCAAGGTGCACACCTCTTGGAAAGGAAATCCAGGCATTGCAGCCTGATGGAGAATAAGTCATTAAACACAGCTGCCCCGAGGCCCTGCAGTTTACACACAGCTGCCCCGAGCGCCTTTTACACACAGCTGCACCAAGTTCCTTTTACACTCAGCTGCCCCGAGCGCCTTTTACACTCAGCTGCCCCGAGCGCCTTTTACACTCAGCTGCCCCGAGCGCCTTTTACACTCAGCTGCCCCGAGCGCCTTTTACACTCAGCTGCCCCGAGCGCCTTTTACACTCAGCTGCCCCGAGCGCCTTTTACACTCAGCTGCCCCGAGTTCCTTTTACACTCAGCTGCCCCAAGCTCCTTTTGCACTCAGCTGCCCCGAGCGCCTTTTACACTCAGCTGCACCAAGTTCCTTTTACACTCAGCTGCCCCGAGCGCCTTTTACACACAGCTGCCCCGAGCGCCTTTTACACTCAGCTGCCCCGAGTTCCTTTTACACTCAGCTGCCCCAAGCTCCTTTTACACTCAGCTGCCCCGAGCGCCTTTTACACTCAGCTGCCCCAAGTGCCTTTTACACACAGCTGCCCCGAGCGCTTTTTACACACAGCTGCCCCGAGCGCTTTTTACACACAGCTGCCCCGAGCGCCTTTTATACACAGCTGCTCTGTGCAGTCTTGTTTTAAGGTGGTCCTCTATTTACGGTTCTCCTTTACGGTGCTCCTCGTTAATGGGTTTCCTCATTTTCAGTGTTCCACAGGGCAGTCTCATTTAAGCTTTTGGTTTAAGGTTCTCTTGGTTTAAGGTTCTGGTTTGAGGTTCTGATTTAAGGTTCTGGTTTAAGGTTCTCTTGGTTTAAGGTTCTGGTTTAAGGTTCTCTTTGTTTAAGGTTCTCCAGCATGTGCATTTCAGAGGCATTGTGTCTGCGCAGGCAGGCTCTTAGTTTTTGTTAATCATTTTGTCTGTGTGGGGTTATTCCTCACCTGCTGGTGTGTATGTCTGCGCAGGCAGTAGACGTGCTGGTGTGTATGTCTGCGCAGGCAGTAGACGTGCTGGTGTGTAAGTCTGCGCAGGCAGTAGACGTGCTGGTGCGTATGTCTGCGCAGGCAGTAGACGTGCTGGTGCGTATGTCTGCGCAGGCAGTAGATGTGCTGGTGTGTAAGTCTGCGCAGGCAGTAGACGTGCTGGTCTGTATGTCCGCGCAGGCAGTAGACCTGCTGGTGTGTAAGTCTGCGCAGGCAGTAGACCTGCTGGTGCGTATGTCTGCGCAGGCAGTAGACGTGCTGGTCTGTATGTCCGCGCAGGCAGTAGACCTGCTGGTGTGTAAGTCTGCGCAGGCAGTAGACGTGCTGGTCTGTATGTCTGCGCAGGCAGTAGACGTGCTGGTCTGTATGTCTGCGCAGGCAGTAGACGTGCTGGTGTGTATGTCTGCGCAGGCAGTAGACGTGCTGGTGCGTATGTCTGCGCAGGCAGTAGACGTGCTGGTGCGTATGTCTGCGCAGACATACGCACCAGCACGTCTACTGCCTGCGCAGACTTACACACCAGCAGGTCTACTGCCTGCGCGGACATACAGAGCAGCACGTCTACTGCCTTTCTGCTACTCTCCTTTATTCATTGAAAAAATGAAGAAAAGATTTGGCGTTTAATCAAACACAAAATGAAACACAATGGTGTTGATGCGTCTTAAATTGCTGCCAATCAATGGGACTTATTTAAAAAGCTGGGAAATGTCAGTTAACCGTAGAATCGGAACAATTCATTTGTATGTTGTTGCATGTGTGAAATTACAGAATTAAAGAAAGCCTTAATGAGCAGAGGGAAATAAAGCATATATTGCTTATGATAACTGATATATACTTACAGTATGCTGTCTCCATCCATGATAACTGATCTATACTTACAGTATGCTGTCTCCATCCATGATAACTGATCTATACTTACAGTATGCCGTCTCCATCCATGATAACTGATCTATACTTACAGTATGCTGTCTCCATCCATGATAACTGATCTATACTTACAGTATGCTGTCTCCATCCATGATAACTGATCTATACTTACAGTATGCTGTCTCCATCCATGATAACTGATCTATACTTACAGTATGCTGTCTCCATCCATGATAACTGATCTATACTTACAGTATGCTGTCTCCATCCATGATAACTGATCTATACTTACAGTATGCTGTCTCCATCCATGATAACTGATCTATACTTACAGTATGCTGTCTCCATCCATGATAACTGATCTATTACCGTATGCTGTCCATCGATAACTGATCTATACTTACAGTATGCCGTCTCCATCCATGATAACTGATCTATACTTACAGTATGCTGTCTCCATCCATGATAACTGATCTATACTTACAGTATGCTGTCGCCATCCATGATAACTGATCTATACTTACAGTATGCTGTCTCCATCCATGATAACTGATCTATACTTACAGTATGCTGTCTCCATCCATGATAACTGATCTATACTTACAGTATGCTGTCTCCATCCATGATAACTGATCTATACTTACAGTATGCTGTCTCCATCCATGATAACTGATCTATACTTACAGTATGCTCTGTCCATCCATGATAACTGATCTATACTTACAGTATGCTGTCTCCATCCATGATAACTGATCTATACTTACAGTATGCTGTCTCCATCCATGCAAAAGTGCACTACCATGACTGGTGAGGCATGTTGAAAAGTAACAGTGCACTATATAGCATTATTTCAGCTGTATTTAGGCTAATATTTATGAATGTTTATGCAGAATGTATATGAAGGCTTTATTATATTATTTACATTATTTCCTGTACTATTTACACTGAGTCATATAGTACTAAATTTGCAGGCACTATGAACGGTTAGTAGTTTGAAATGTGTATATGTTTGTGTATACAGTGGGGGAATAGGTTTAAACCTGTTGTCAACATTAAAAGGTTGTTTTGGGTACCAGTAGATGGAATTGCTCTTACAAATTAAGAAGCCGCAACACACAAATGTTTAAATGCATTGTGCTATCAGCGTATATACCATGGCTTTTTAAAAATTGGCCTTGTCTGATTGGCTGGAGTGACATGCTCACGTGCTCAATTGCCAGCCGGTTCTGCTGCCATTACACAGCTTCCTGTCCGTACCGCGGAAACGCCACAGCTTCCTGTCCGCACCGTGGAAACACCACAGCTTCCTGTCCGTACTGTTTTCAGTTGTGCTGTGCTGTGATTTGAAGCTTTGAAATTAGTGAATTTAGGAAAGGGTGAGCTGGTGAAGGCCTCTCCCGCTAATCTCCCTGCAAGCTGCGGGTCTTCGCACTGCCCCCCCCCCCCCCAATGATCCTCTCACCACCGAATGCCGCCAGGCCCCGGCTTTCTTCCAAACTCCCGCACAGGAACTGTTTCCGTGGAAACCACTCTGGCATTGACGTCAGTGCGCTACACCAGTGCCTGTGTGAGTGAGCGGAGCTGCGAGTGAGGAGATGGTGTTAGCCTAGCGACCAGCAGCCTGCCTGCCTGCTTACACATTCATACAGTTTATACAGATCATTTCAATATGCCGTCTTTCCATCTCAGTCCAGCCCTACGGCCTATTCGTCTGATATTAGCCTGCTCTTGGGTCTGACAACAGCAGCAACAAACGGTCTTAAAGATAAACCAGGGGCCTGATCACACGGCAGGATTACAGGGTAAAACCTGGAACTCTCCCAAATCTGGAACATGGACTGAAGTAAAAAGTCCTCCGGGTTATCCAGCTAACTCCGTAATCCTGCTTCTCTTACTCAGTGCCGTTATCCAGCTAACTCAGTAATCCTGCTTCTCTTACTCAGTGCAGTTATCCAGCTAACTCCGTAATCCTGCTTCTCTTACTCAGTGCCGTTATCCAGCTAACTCAGTAATCCTGCTTCTCTTACTCAGTGCGGTTATCCAGCTAATGCGGCGTTCACACAGCGGGCGGTAGATGGCAGGACCGCAGACGGTGCAACGGCAGGGACGTAGTTGACGGTACAGAAATGTCAGTCATGGTAAAGCATTGTTTATATCCGTTGCCATATTTACGGTCCGTGTGAAACAGATTACCGGTGTACCAAAGAGTGCCTTTGCAAAATGGACCGTGACCGAAAGTGTATTTATACATTGTGTGTGTGTATTACTGCGTTGTTTCAGTTTGTGTCTTCATAAATGGGCAGTGTGTGTGTGTGTGTGTGTGCGTGTGTATCAATGTCAGCTAGCTTAAGTAGCTTCGTTAGCTCGTTAGTTTGTGATAGCAATTTTGAGATTTCCACGACAGTTACACCTCAAATCATACACAGAAAAGCTTCTGAAAATACAGCCAATAATAATGTGTACCTGGAATCTGCATGTCAGTGCTTACAACACTCCATGCTGCAGCCTTTTTGTCAAGTCATGATTATGGGGTCCTTTCTGATGAGCGCTACACTTGTGTATGATCTGGTCCCGTCTGTGAGTCTAACCTGCACCCGTACGCTGGTCCCGTCTGTGAGTCTAACCTGCACCCGTACGCTGGTCCCGTCTGTGAGTCTAACCTGCACCCGTACGCTGGTCCCGTCTGTGAGTCTAACCTGCACCCGTACGCTGGTCCCGTCTGTGAGTCTAACCTGCACCCGTACGCTGGTCCCGTCTGTGAGTCTAATCTGCACCCGTACGCTGGTCCCGTCTGTGAGTCTAACCTGCACCCGTACGCTGGTCCCGTCTGTGAGTCTAACCTGCACCCGTACGCTGGTCCCGTCTGTGAGTCTAACCTGCACCCGTACGCTGGTCCCGTCTGTGAGTCTAACCTGCACCCGTACGCTGGTCCCGTCTGTGAGTCTAATCTGCACCCGTACGCTGGTCCCGTCTGTGAGTCTAACCTGCACCCGTACGCTGGTCCCGTCTGTAAGTCTAATCTGCACCCGTACGCTGGTCCCGTCTGTGAGTCTAACCTGCACCCGTACGCTGGTCCCGTCTGTGAGTCTAACCTGCACCCGTACGGCACACACAAGCTGGGACGTGACTGCTCGTTTTCTCAAGTAAATGAGCGGGTTCAGAATTTCACTTCACAAAGTGACCAAACCCACGGAAAAGCCTCATTTTCTCAGGGTTTGCAGCCTTGTGTATTTTCATAGCAGGCTTTGTGTCTTTAGTTGTGCTGATCCCCTACAACAGGTTATTCTTATCATTTAATACAGCATATTCCTGGAAGTGCTTTCATTTCATCTTTTAAAGTTTTTAATCCAGCACTGTAGTTCCTGTGAATGAGTGACATTTCTTGGAAATGACCAGTTTGGTACAAGTGAAGAATTTGATCTTTAAGACGAACTATAAGGGTTGTTTACTACAAGGGTACCGTTCTTCCTGTTTTATTAGCTGCTCAACCTGGGACTGTATATACCCATATCTATCCTATCTCTGTGTTTGAGGGCCCTGTGCTGTAACTGGCTGTGTTTGAGGGCCCTGTGCTGTAACTGGCTGTATTTGAGGGCCCTGTACTGTAACTGGCTGTGTTTGAGGGCCCTGTGCTGTAACTGGCTGTGTTTGAGGGCCCTCTCTGTTGTAACCTCCCCTTACAGCACCAACAAGCAGAGCCCTATGTCTGTTTCATCGTCCTGCTGGCCGAGCCAGGCACTAAAATCCCCCCCCCCCACTCTGGCCACAACCCCACCATCCTGGATGCTTTATTGTGGTCTGAGCCTCTATCTGTCCCTGAACGCGGTGCTTCTGGAAGTTTCCACCACCGTTTTAAAAAGCCCAGCATTCACATCCATGGGGGAAAAGCCTTTACATTTATTAATGAAAGCTACAGAGGTTAGAATGAGGTTTTGCCAGAGAACGTTAAGAACATGTGGGCTGTACGCTGAGGATAACGTGTGTGTGTGCATGCGCTTGTTATTACAGCCTAAAAGAACAGCACCAGACCCGCTACCAGCGAGGAAATTACTATAGCAACGACCTGTTGCATAACGGCCCTCTTGCTGTAATGTAGGTTACGCTTGTAGCTGCTTTCTGAGGAAGCGGTTTCTCTCTAAACACTCTGCCTCCGCTCCAATCCCACAATGCACTGGGAACACACAGGTGCCCACACACACACACACACACACACACACACACACACACACACACAGGCATATATACACACATGCTTACACACACATGGGTATGAGGGGCCGTTTAGGCCATAATTCATACTCACTCTCACATACATATATATTCTCTCTCAAATACATATATACTCTCTCACATACATACTCTCTCTCACATATGACGAATGAGTCAATTACTCAGAACAAGCAGCGTGCTTGTCATGACAGTTGGGTCTGTTGTTTTTCTATTACACTACTACATCTACAAGTAAATTATTTGCGATGCAGAAATATCACTACTACTAATAACAGTGGTTCATCAGGTTACTGATGTTGTACTGCTATTTTTTTTAAACACAACTATGTGTGGTCTTTCTTTGGGCTGTACAGATGTTTGGTCTCCTTGTGCTGTACTTTGTCTCTCTTTGGTCGGTACAGATGTGTGGTCTCTCTTTGGTCGGTACAGATGTGTGGTCTCGGTAAACCTCAGCTGCTGGACCTGCTTCGTTCCTGAGGAGAGTGTGATTGTGGGATTGCTGGACCTGCTTCGTTCCTGAGGAGAGTGTGATTGTGGGATTGCTGGACCTGCTTCGTTCCTGAGGAGAGTGTGATTGTGGGATTGCTGGTCGCCCAGTTCCTTGTCTTTCTAAAAAGGCGCTGTGAAGTCGGCTCATCTTTCGGCTGTTTTTATTAATAATTAAATTCAGTTTATTGGATTATGGTAGTGCTGCTGTTTCTTCCAAATCATCTGCCCAATCGCAGTGGGGGGCGTGCCTGTGCGTGCGTTACATTATTACATTACAATCATTTGGCAGATGCTCTTATCCAGAGTGAGAACAGTAGTGTCGAACATCCATGTAACTGCCTACATCAGATCTGCAAAGCAGGTTTCCTATTGGCTGGGTGGCTGGCTGGTTAAGTGTTCTGGCACTGTGCGGTTTGAAGGACTGCCTCAGGACCGGCATTTAATTAGCCGCCTCAGGACCGGCGTTTAGTGGGACCGCCTCCGGACCCGCGTTTAGTGGGACTGCCTCAGGACCGGCGTTTAGTGGGACCGCCTCAGGACCCGCATTTAATTAGCCGCCTCTGGACCGGCGTTTAGTGGGACCGCCTCAGGACCGGCGTTTAGTGGGACCGCCTCCGGACCCGCGTTTAATTAGCCGCCTCTGGACCGGCGTTTAGTGGGACCGCCTCAGGACCGGCGTTTAGTGGGACCGCCTCCGGACCCGCGTTTAGTGGGACCGCCTCCGGACCCGCGTTTAGTGGGACTGCCTCAGGACCGGCGTTTAGTGGGACTGCCTCAGGACCCGCATTTAATTAGCCGCCTCTGGACCGGCGTTTAGTGGGACCGCCTCCGGACCCGCGTTTAATTAGCCGCCTCTGGACCGGCGTTTAATTGGCCCTCAGACACTCTGCATCTTCATTGGAGGAGGAGTCTGGTGTGTGCAGGGGCAAAGGTGGAAATCTCCTGTAAAGGCTTGTGTAAATGGCTGTGTTCACTCTGAACAGTGTTAGGCTGTAAAGGCTTGTGTAAATGACTGTGTTCACTCTGAACAGTGTTAGGCTGTAAAGGCTTGTGTAAATGGCTGTGTTCACTCTGAACAGTGTTAGGCTGTAAAGGCTTGTGTAAATGGCTGTGTTCACTCTAAACAGTGTTAGGTTGTAAAGGCTTGTGTAAATGGCTGTTTTCACTCTGAACAGTGTTAGGCTGTAAAGGCTTGTGTAAATGACTGTGTTCACTCTGAACAGTGTTAGGCTGTAAAGGCTTGTGTAAATGACTGTGTTCACTCTGAACAGTGTTAGGCTGTAAAGGCTTGTGTAAATGGCTGTGTTCACTCTGAACAGTGTTAGGCTGTAAAGGCTTGTGTAAATGACTGTGTTCACTCTGAACAGTGTTAGGCTGTAAAGGCTTGTGTAAATGGCTGTGTTCACTCTAAACAGTGTTAGGTTGTAAAGGCTTGTGTAAATGGCTGTGTTCACTCTGAACAGTGTTAGGCTGTAAAGGCTTGTGTAAATGGCTGTGTTCACTCTGAACAGTGTTAGGCTGTAAAGGCTTGTGTAAATGGCTGTGTTCACTCTGAACAGTGTTAGGCTGTAAAGGCTTGTGTAAATGGCTGTGTTCACTCTAAACAGTGTTAGGCTGTAAAGGCTTGTGTAAATGGCTGTGTTCACTCTAAACAGTGTTAGGCTGTAAAGGCTTGTGTAAATGGCTGTGTTCACTCTGAACAGTGTTAGGCTGTAAAGGCTTGTGTAAATGGCTGTGTTCACTCTGAACAGTGTTAGGCTGTAAAGGCTTGTGTAAATGGCTGTGTTCACTCTGAACAGTGTTAGGCTGTAAAGGCTTGTGTAAATGACTGTGTTCACTCTGAACAGTGTTAGGCTGTAAAGGCTTGTGTAAATGGCTGTGTTCACTCTGAACAGTGTTAGGCTGTAAAGGCTTGTGTAAATGGCTGTGTTCACTCTGAACAGTGTTAGGCTGTAAAGGCTTGTGTAAATGGCTGTGTTCACTCTGAACAGTGTTAGGTTGTTTGATGACTGTAACAGAAATGTCTTTGTTGTTTGTTCTTGTCGTGCAGTGTAATTTAAGCACTGGTAGAAGTATTGGTATGGGATGAGCTTTAGTTTAAAAAAAATAAATTAAATTAAAAGTTAAGTCTGGATGCTAAATTAATAAAAATGTACAAAAAATGTATTTCATGAGCCAAACTCATGTCTTCCTTCCTGCTTTCTTTCTGTACATATTTAATTTCTCCAGAGATTGCAACATAAACAAAGTAAATTTTGTGTGAGCCGTTTCCTCCTGAACTTCTGCTATTCTGCCTTGTGCTGATCTTCGTTTAGAGCGACTTACTGCAGAATCTCACCAAGAATCTCACCAGAGATCTCACCGGGAGATAAAACCTCAGAGATCTCACCGGGAGATAAAACAGCAGAGCCAGTAAAGCTGCTGTGCTCAGATTAATGTTAATTTGGCATTATCTTTGATAGGCAGTGTTTACTCATAACTCTGCATTTTTAGAAGCTCCTTGTCCGTTTATAGGGCTGGTGATGAGTGTTTGGCAGGGGTGCTGGGTAGTGCTGTATCTATGGTAGCGGCCAAAGCAGAGTGCTGGCTCCAGTCTGTCTCTCCATAGCTACGCTTCAGCGGAGAGTAGGCGGACTGGCGGATTGTGAAATTTGGGGGGGTTATAGGATTAGCTTTGTGCAGGCTGTGCCCCACCCAGGATTCAAACCCTTAACACCCCGCCCCCTACGACTCTGCTTGTGTGGATTGTGGGTGTGGGGGGGCGGGGGGGGAGGGAGGTGGAATGAGGGCCAAGTGATGAGCAGGAACCACAGGAGGAGTGCACTGAAGAATGGCCTTGTGTAGTGCTCTCTCTCTGTCTCTCTCTCTTTCTCCCACTCCCTTTCCCGCTCTCTCTCTTGCTCTCTCTCTCTCTCTCTCTCTCTCTCTCACTGTCTGTCTCTCAATGGCCTTGTGTAGCGCTCTTGCTCTCTCTGTTTCTCTCTCTCGCTGTCTCTCTCTCTCTTGCTGTCTCTCTCTCTTTTACTGTCTCTCTCTCTCTCTCAAATTCAAATTCAAATGGCTTTATTGGCAGGAAATACAGATGTAAATATTGCCAAAGCATACTTAAAATGCATATGTCCAGTAAAATAATAATATAAATAAGAACAACACAATAACAATGTTAAAGATAAATAAACATTAAATCAACAGTGTGTCTCCTGTATGAGTGGATGGTCACTCAGTGTCCCTCAGGTTATGACAGACTAAAATATATTGTGCTGCAATTGGGGCTGTTGGTCCTTCTCCTAATAGGATTGCACATTTCTCATTGTTTGGTCGGAAATTGAAGTTCTGTATGATTCTAGAAAATTTGTGGAAAATATTTTTTTCTTATTTTTGTGTATTTTGGGCAGTTAAGGAGGAAGTGCATCTCTGTCTCTACCTCTCCTTTCTTACAGTGACCACATATTCGTTGTTCTTTTGGTAACCGTGAGTTTTTGCGTCTACCTTTTTCAATTGCCAGGGTGTGGTCACTGAGCCTGTATTTGGTCAGGATCTGTCTCTGCTTTGTATCTCTGACAGAGAAGAGATACTCTGCTGGAGTATAATATCTTTTTTTAGGGTCCGATAGCAAATTAGTCGAGACTGTGTTTTGGTTTCTTTATCCCAATGTTCCAAATTTTTTTGTTTGTTGCATAATTTGGGTTACACTGATTTGTGGCTGGTTAGCAGTGCTGGACTGAGCATGGTGTAGGTTAGTTTGGGTTACAGAATTAGTAAGCTTCAGTACCAGCTGACTGAGGGGGCTCTTTTCAGGGTTCAGTTCTTGGGATTGTAGCATGTCATTGGGGCTTGATTTAAGGTGCATCCAGAATTTGAGTGCTCTTTTTTGTATACATGCGTTAGGTGTTTTCCTTTGTATTTGTAAAATATTTCTGCAGAATTCAGTATGCAGAGTTTCAGTTGGGTTCTTGTCCCATGCAGTGTAGTTTTGCTGACTGAGTGGACCCCAGACCTCACTTCCATAAAGCGCAATAGGCTGAATTACACACATCAAATAGTTTAGACCAGATTCTAATTGAGATATTCAGTTTGAAAAGTTTTCTCTTTATTGCATATATTGCTCTTCAAGCTTTTTCTTTGAATGCATTTACTGCCATGCAGAAACTCCCCGATGCAGTGATTGTCAGACCAAGGCAGGTATAATTCATAGTGTGCTCTAGGGCGGTGTTACCTAGAGTACATTTGTATCCACTTTCCTGACATCTGGGCTTCTTTTGGAAAATTATAATCTTTGTATTTTTAAAATTTACTGCCAGGGCCCAGTTCTGGAAGTATTGCTCAAGCAGATCCAGGTGTTGCTGTAACTCTTGTTCTGTGGGTGACAGCAGGACCAGGTCATCGGCATAGAGCAAACATTTGACATCTTTGTCGAACAGTGTGAGACCAGGAGCTGCAGACTGTTCCAACAACACCGCTCACTCATTAATGTATATATTGAACAATGCTGGACTGAGATTGCAGCCCTGTCTCACACCACGTCCTTGAGTGAAGAATTCTGTCCTTTTTTTTGCCAATTCGTACCCCACACTTCACTTGTTTTCTATGTACACTTATTTAAATATGTCAAAAACTTTACCCCCTACACCACTTTGAAAATTTTTATAGAATAAGCCTTGGTGCCGCAGTCCCGAGTACGTACTCCAGTGAAGGCTTGGGACAGTAGCGTGGTCATTAGCCCTGCCCAAAAAACAGCGCCTCTTACAGGTGGCAGGTGCACTTTCAGCTTTTGGTTATAATTTCAATCTGGATAAATTTAAAAACTTGACACACACACAAGGTGCTGCTCAGACCAGAGTGGCTATGAATGCTGGTCAATCCCGGGAATAAAAAAAGATTGATACAATACGTGGTCCTCCTTATCTCAAATAATCTACTATTATAATTATAATTTTTTTTTTTTTTAAAATACGCTGACATGACATGATGACGCTTCTGATTTTGCTGGCAGTCTATGGGCGTAGACAGGGCAATGCACCATTAAATGTTGCCCAAATGTCACACACACACACACACACACACACAGGAGGTCACCGTCGTCCTCTTCCTCCTCTTCAGCCTAATGATGGGAGGCTAACTTGACTGACCAGGTTTTGGTTGGGGTCAGGCCATTCATTGAAAATGTATTTAATTTTCAGTTAATTTCCTGAGTTGACTTACAATACTGCACGTGCTAAAACTGAGTGTGTGCTAATGATGTTGAGACCAGCAGTAAGTGCCTTTGAGTTTTACCTGTGATGTTCATACAGGTGTCCCTTCGCTGTTTTATTATCCTGATTTTTCTGGCCTGGTGTGTGTGCAGCTCTGGGCCTGTGTGCAGCTCTGGGCGTGTGTTCAGCTCCTGGTGTGTGTGTTCAGCTCCTGGGCACGTTGAGCCCAAGCAGAAAGACTGGGTCTGTCTTGGGTGGGGCCGATCAAAAGTGCGCTGTGGGAATAAAATTCAATAAGCATCTCTCTCTCTCTCTCTCTCTCTCTCTCTCGGCCTATGACAGGGACAGTAAGGTTCTCTCTCTCTCTCTCTCTCTCTCTCTCGGCCTATGACAGGGACAGTAAGGTTCTCTCTCTCGGCCTATGACAGGGACAGTAAGGTTCTCTCTCTCTCTCTCTCTCTCGGCCTATGACAGGGACAGTAAGGTTCTCTCTCTCTCTCCACAGCTCGGCCTATGACAGGGACAGTAAGGTTCTCTCTCTCCACAGCTCGGCCTATGACAGGGACAGTAAGGTTCTCTCTCTCTCTCTCTCCACAGCTCGGCCTATGACAGGGACAGTAAGGTGCGGATCGCCATAAAGAAGATCAGCCCGTTTGAGCACCAGACCTACTGCCAGCGCACGCTCAGAGAGATTAAGATCCTCCTGCGCTTCAAACACGAGAACATCATTGGCATCAACGACATCATCCGCATGCCATCCATCCACCACATGAAGGATGTGTATCCTTTCTGAGGCTCTGCCCTGGTAACCCCGCCCTTCTCCATTAACCCCGCCCTTCTCCATTAACCCTGCCCTTATCCATTAACCCCGCCCTGCCCCGGTAACCCTGCCCTTTTCCATTAACCCCGCCCTGCCCCGGTAACCCCGCCCTTCTCCATTAACCCCGCCCTGCCCCGGTAACCACCCCCTTCTCCATGAACCCTGCCCTGCTTCGGTAGCCCCGCCCTTCTCCAAGCTGCTTTGGAGTTAGTTGAGTATTTTATTGCTTTAAAGCTCAAACCCACCAGCACCCTGTACCAGTCATGAGAAACCTCCTCCATCGCACATAAAACTCTCTAGGCCAATCACAAATGTGCACCTAAAACTGAAATGATATTCAAAAACTCCAGGAAGTGAACTATCCGTTTAACTGACTGAAAGGGGAGTTGTAAACATCCCAACATTCCCAAAACGAAGGCTTCCTTCTATGAGCTGATGCTAGGGAATGTGCAGAATGTAAATATTGTGTAAATGGTTACATTTTGAGATAACTGGTGAATATGTCCAGCTAAAAAAGACCATATTATGGAGCTGTATCAGATATGAGATTATGTTCTGTAAATATATATTTTTAGAGAGATTGTGAACACTCATGGCTACCCTTATTCCCAATTCAGTCATGTCCCAGATCTTTAGGGAACTTGGATTTGACATCATTCCAGTCTGTTGTGGTTAGTGTTTAACATAACCCTAACCCTAACCCTAACCCTAACCCTAACCCTAACCCTAACTGAATAATACATTCCAGTCTGTTGTGGTTAGTGTTTAACATAACCCACGCTTATTGAATAATAAAGACAGCCCTCTGTAAATGGCTGTTAACACTAAGAAAAGGGAACTGCTCTGTCACTGTCGGGCCTTGTGTAAACGTTGCGTAAACCCACTTGAATAAAAGCCCTCCTCAGACTGCATGCTGGGTGTTCCGCCCTCGCGGTTGAGTGACTGAGTTTGTTTGAGGAGACGGAAGGCTGTGTATCTTCAGTGAAAAAACTCTGTCCTGCGCTCCGCCATTTTAATCTCGTTTACAAGCCGCTCTTGCTTTGTTTCACTCAATCACAGTGTTTTTGCCCCCTTACTCTGTGTACTTGCACCCTTACTCTGTGTACTTGCACACAGTTATGAGTTGTGGTTTATGAGTTATGGTTAGCTGAGCATTAATTAATATCTCCTGAGGCCCGCCCCATCTGAGGCTCCTGTCCAATACCTACAGCTAACTGGCCTGTAAAAGAAGACTTTTGACCAATAGGAACACAGCTCTCATATGAATGTACATTTAGCAACTCTTTGGTTAAACGGGGATCTCAGGGATCTGCACACGTTCGTAGAGCAGGTATGTTTGGAGCACAGGTGTGTTTGCTGGTGTATTTTGTCCTTAACGGGTTGCCGTACAGGTACATTGTTCAGGACCTGATGGAGACTGACCTGTACAAGCTGCTGAAGACGCAGCACTTGAGCAACGACCACATCTGCTACTTCCTGTACCAGATCCTGCGAGGCCTCAAGTACATCCACTCCGCCAACGTCCTGCATCGCGACCTCAAGCCCTCCAACCTGCTCCTCAACACCACCTGCGACCTGAAGGTGCACCTGTCCTCCGTCACGTCCGAGCCACTGACCACCGCGACCACACACACTGCTCGGGCTTCATCACTGACCATTGTGACCGCACACACTGCTCGGGCTTTATCACTGACCAGCACACAAAGCTCTGCACCACAGCTATAGGCAGTACACCACATGGTGGCCATGCTCGGTATTGCATTCGATAATTATCGCTAATGGTTAGCCATCACATCCGTCTCATATTTTTTGGTTTCACCCGGGAATTGAACAAGCAACCTTTGCGTTAAAAGCCCACTAACTGTTACACTACCCAACACTCCCATGGTGACCTCTAACCCTAACCCTAACCCTAACCCTAACCCCCCCTGCCCCTCAGATCTGTGATTTTGGCCTGGCACGGGTGGCAGACCCCGATCACGACCACACGGGCTTCCTGACAGAGTACGTCGCCACGCGCTGGTACCGCGCCCCTGAGATCATGCTCAACTCCAAGGTGAGTGACCAGACCCTCTGCAGCCGGGCTCGTCCCCCAATCAGGAATGTTTTAATTGTGATGTTTTCCTGGCGGTGGTAAATAATCCTCCTGAAAGAGTATCTTTGTTTTTTTATTTATTTTTTATTTTTCCAAACTATTTCCACCATGCTGATGGGTAATGATATTTCCACCATGCTGATGGGTAATGATATTTCCACCATGCTGATGGGTAATGATATTTCCACCATGCTGATGGGTAATGAGCCTGGCAAACGAGCCTTCAAATGCCTTCTACATGTGGATTTCCACCAAATAAAAAATAAAAAATGGGGTCCAAGTCGAAAAAAACGCCAGTCATGCTTTAAATGTTGGGACAGGGGGTTATACACTGCCTGGCCAAAAAAAAAGTCGCAGACTAATATTTTGTTGGACCGTTAGCTTTGTTACGGCGTTATTACGGCGTGCATTCGTTGTGGCATTGTTTCAACAACCTTATGCAACGTCACAACATTTATTTTTGTCCACAGTTGCATTCATTTTTGGCCGAGATCTTGTATTGACGACGGGAGAGTCAAACCACTCCGTAAAGTCTTCTCCAGCACATCCCAAAGACTTTAAATGGGGTTCAGGTCAGGACTCTGGTGGCCAATTCATGTGTGAAAATTATTCCTCATGCTCCCTGAACCACTCTCACAATTTGAGCCTGATGAATCTTGGTATTGTCGTCCTGGAATATGCCCATTGATGGGATAACCTGGTCATTCAGTACATTCAGGTACTCAGCTGACCTCATTTTATTGATGCATAATGTTGCTGAGCCTAGACCTGACCAATTTAAGCAACCCCAGATCATAACACTGCCTCCAGAGGCTTGTACAGCGGGCACTATGCATGACTGGTGCAACGGCAACTTTTTTGGCCAGGCAGTGTATATGTGTGTTATATTTGTGTAAATCTCACCTGCAGCCTGATTACAGGTAGCTGTGTGTGTGTGTGTGTGTGTGTGTGTGTGTGTGTGTGTGTGTGTGTGTGTGTGTGTGTGTGGGGAAGTCTTACTGTTTTATCTGGTATGTTCCGCGCTGCCCTCTACACCACTGGCAGCTTGGTTGCCATGCATTCCCACATTACTAAGCCCAGTAACTCTCTGGCTTTGGGGAAGGGCCTCTGTGGAGAATAAACGCCTGGTCTCTGATAGCAAGCAGGGCCTGTAGACGCTTAATCAATACATAGCAAGCAGGGCCTGTATAGACGCTTAATCAATACATAGCAAGCAGGGCCTGTATAGACGCTTAATCAATACATAGCAAGCAGGGCCTGTATAGACGCTTAATCAATACATAGCAAGCAGGGCCTGTATAGACGCTTAATCAATACATAGCAAGCAGGGCCTGTATAGACGCTTAATCAATACATAGCAAGCAGGGCCTGTATAGACACTTAATCAATACATAGCAAGCAGGGCCTGTATAGATGCTTAATAAATACATAGCAAGCAGGGCCTGTATAGACGCTTAATCAATACATAGCAAGCAGGGCCTGTATAGATGCTTAATAAATACATAGCAAGCAGGGCCTGTATAGACGCTTAATCAATACAAAGCCTGTTTGCACACCCGTGTTTGGAAAGTAATTATGGCTCTAAGACCAGGCAGTTTTTCTTGTGCACATAATTGAACAGTGAAGAGAAAAATGATACGAGCTCTCGGTATTCCTGGTTTCTGTGGAGAGAGCAGGGCTGATGGGAAAATGATACGAGCTCTTGGTATTCCTGGTTTCTGTGGAGAGCAGGGCTGATGGGAAAATGATACGAGTTCTTGGTATTCCTGGTTTCTGTGGAGAGAGCAGGGCTGATGGGAAAACCATACAAACTCTTGGTATTCCTGATTTCTGTGGAGAAAGCAGGGCTGTAGAATGCCACTCGGCGCTAGTCTCGGTGGGCGAGGGCACTGTTGTCATGGAAAAGCGGTTTCCTGTGATTTCAGGGTTATACCAAATCCATCGATATCTGGTCAGTGGGCTGTATCCTGGCTGAGATGCTGTCCAACCGGCCCATCTTCCCAGGGAAGCACTACCTGGACCAGCTCAACCACATTCTGGGTACATACAGATGCTTTATGCCTTACTGCACCACACCTCTCTCCCTCCCTCTCCCTCTGTCCCTGTGTCTCTCCCTCCTTCTCCCTCTCTCCCCATCTCTATCTCCCTACATCTCTCCTTCTCTCTCTCCCTCTCTCCTGCTCCCCCACTCTCCCTCCCTCTCCCTCTGTCCCTGTGTCTCTCCCTCCTTCTCCCTCTCTCCCCATCTCTATCTCCCTACATCTCTCCTTCTCTCTCTCCCTCTCTCCTGCTCCCCCACTCTCCCTCCCTCTGTCCCTGTGTGTCTCCCTCCTTCTTCCTCTCCCTCTCTCTCCATCTCTATCTCCCCCTCCCTTTCCCTCTCTCTCCATCTCTATCCTGGCTCTATAGCATTGCTCTGATACCCACCATGGGCCTGGAGGCTGTTGGGGGTGCTCTCTCTCTAATGGCAGCTGGCAGTGTTGGCTTGCCTTGTTCTCCGGAAATGACACTACAGCATTTACAGTTTTTCTCAATTGTTGAGACACTAAAATTGGTATTATGACTCTATAAATAAAACATTAAGTTTATGTTCCAAAAGATAGACAATCTTTTCAAAATTATAAGCACTATTTTGCTTGTTTTATAACAAATTTCAGTCTCTAACACGTTTTGAATACATTTCACACAATTCTCCTGTTTTAAGCACAATTTTCAAAAAGTACAGTCAAGCCGGAAAGTCTGCACACCCCTTTCACCTTCTCCACGCTTTAATACGTGACATATTTTACAATAGATTGAGTTCATTTTTTGTCTCAAAATTCTACACAAAATAGCCCATAATGACAAAGTGAAAACAGGTTTTTAGACATTTGTGCTAATTTATTAAAAATCTAAATGTAAAATATCATATGTACACAAGTGTGCACACCCTTTGATATGACACCCAAAAGTGAGCTGAGGTGCATTTTGTTTCCACTGATACTGCTTGAGATGTTTCTACAACTTAATTGGAGTCCATCTGTGATAAATTCAATTGATTGGACATGATTGGGGATTGCCAACACTTGCCTATATAAGGTCCCACAGTTGACGGTGCATGTCAGAGCAAACTACAAGTCATGGGGTCAAAGGAATTATCTGCAGACCTCAGAAACAGGATTGTGTCAAGGCATAGATCTGGAGAAGGGTACGGAAAAATCTCTGCAGCTTTACAGGTCCCAAAGAGCACAGTGGCCACCATCATTCGTAAATGGAAGAAGTTTGGAACCACCAAGAATCTTTCTAGACCTGGCTGCCCGGCCAAACTGAGCAATCGGGGAAGACGGGCCTTGGCCAGGGAGGTGAGCAGGAACCCGAGGGTCACTCTGACAGAGCTCCAGAGTATTCTTGTGGAGATGGGAGAACCTTTCAGAAGATGTTGCAACCATCCAGGCAGCACTCCACCAATCAGGCCTTTATGGTAGAGTGGCCAGACAGAAGCCCCTCCTTAGTAAAAGGCACATCACAGCCTGCTTGGAGTTTGCCAAAAGGCACCTAGAGGACTCTCAAACCATGAGAATCAAGATTCTCTGGTCTGATGAAACTAAAATTGAACTTTTTGGCCTGAATACCAAGCGTCACGTCTGGAGGAAACCAGGCACCGCTCATCACCTGGCTAATACCATCCCTACAGTGAAGCATGGCGGTGGCAGCATCATGATGTGGGGATGTTTTTCAGCAGCGGGAACGGGGCGACTAGTCCTGATAAAGTGAAAGATGAATGCAGCTAAGTACACCGAGATCCTTGAAGAAAACCTGCTCCAGAGCGCTCTGGACCTCAGACTGGGGCGAAGGTTTACCTTCCAACATGACAACGACCCGAAGCACACAGCCAAGAGAACAAAGAAGTGGCTTTGGAGAAAGTCTGTGCATGTCCTTGAGTGTCCCAGCCAGAGCCCAGACCTGAATCCATTTGAACATCTGTGGAAAGAGCTGAAAATGGCTGTGTACCGACGCTCCCCATCCAACCTGATGGAGCTTGCAAGGATATGTCAAGAGGAATGGGCAAAAATGTTCAGAAACAAGTGTGCCAAGCTCGTAGATTTTTTCCCAAGACGCCTTGAAGCTGTAATCACTGCCAAAGGTGCAGAAACCAAGTATTAGGCTAAGGGTGTGTACAGATATGTAACTCCTAAATAACCTATTTTTGTCAGTAAAATAAAATTGCATATTTTCAAAAAACCTGTTTTCACTTCGTCATTATTGGCTATTGTGTGTAGATGTTTGAGGCAAAAAATGAACTCAATCTATTGTAGTATAAGTCTGTAATGTAAAAAAAGTGGAGAAGGTGAAAGAGGTGTGCAGACTGTCTGGCTTGACTGTATATCTCTTGTTTTTACATGAAAAACATTACATCACTTATAAATTCACACCCATTCTTCACAGGTACAATACTAAAGGTGAAAATGTGAGCTCTCCTGTATGTGGAGAACAATGGCTGATGAACATTTAGAAATGAGAATAGGTAGATTTGTTATTTACTGTAACATATCAATACTCAGTTATTCCTGTACTGCAGAGTACCTAATGTATACAGTGGTGTTCAAATAAATAGCAGTGCGTTAAAAAAGTGAATAAAGTGCAAATATTTTTTAGTAGCTTTTAGTTCCATATTTCAAATGTAGTGGAAACATTACACATTCAATTCCAAATCAAAGCATTAACAAATTTGATCAAGTCTGCGTTATTCTTTTACAGGAAGCAAAGAAAAGGAATATTAATCTGTTCAAAAAAATAGTGTCGACATTTTTCTCTTCAAACTCAAACACTTACTGTATAAACTGAAGATATTTTTCAAGATTTAACTTCACTTTAAATTACTGAACTAATATTTAGTTGCATATCTATTGTTTTTGATAACTGCTGCGCATCTGCGTTGCATCGAGTCGACCAACTTCTGGCACCTAGAAACAGGTATTTCAGCCCAGGATGAATGAACTACATTCCTCAGTTCCTGTGAATTTTGGGGTTTTGCTTCAGAAACTGCATTTTTGGTTCAAGAGGTGAAACAGACTGGATGATGTGATCTCTGCTGGTTTGTTCCACAGGGATCTTGGGCTCTCCGTCGCAGGAGGACCTGAACTGCATCATCAACATTAAAGCTCGGAACTACTTACTGTCCCTGCCACTGCGATGCAAAGTGCCCTGGAACCGCCTCTTCCCCAACGCCGACCCCAAAGGTCAGTGTCCCTCTTCCCCAACGCCGACCCCAAAGGTCAGTGTCCCTCTTCCCCAACGCCGACCCCAAAGGTCAGAGCCCCTCTTCCCCAACGCCGACCCCAAAGGTCAGAGCCCCTCTTCCCCAACGCCGACCCCAAAGGCCAGTGCCCCTCTTCCCCAACGCCGACCCCAAAGGCCAGTGCCCCTCTTCCCCAACGCCGACCCCAAAGGTCAGTGCCCCTCTTCCCCAACGCCGACCCCAAAGGCCAGTGCCCCTCTTCCCCAACGCCGATCCCAAAGGCCAGTGCCCTGCTCTAAAGCCTGTACTGTACATATACTCATCCATTCTCTGGTGTGTTTAATGTTACAGAGTTCATACATGGTTCAGTGCTAACAGCATTGGGCCTCTGGGTTTCTGGGTTTTATCCACTGAGCTCATCTCCCTTCCTTTCCCTCTCAGCTCTGGATTTGTTGGACAAAATGCTGACCTTTAACCCCCACAAACGGATTGAGGTGGAGGAGGCACTGGCGCACCCCTATCTGGAGCAGTATTATGACCCCACAGACGAGGTACGTCCCCCCAGCACCGACCCTGTTCCACAATTTCATCTCTTATTTCAGTCATGTTCCAATTTTGCTTTTAAAAGGGGGATTGAATATGTTTTGGTAATTCATTGAATATAAACCAAGGGTGGCTAAGACGGGCCCTGGAGGGCCCCAGGCTCTGCTGGTTTAGCCCCAGGGTGGTATGCTGCTTTAGCCCCAGGCTCTGCTGGTTTAGCCCCAGGGTGGTATGCTGCTTTAGCCCCAGGCTCTGCTGGTTTAGCCCCAGGGTGGTATGCTGCTTTAGCCCCAGGCTCTGCTGGTTTAGCCCCAGGGTGGTATGCTGCTTTAGCCCCAGGCTCTGCTGGTTTCTGTTGTTACTCTGCATTTAATTGATCAATTCAAGCAGTCGATTACACAGTTTACTCACCTCACCTGGTTTCTTGGGTCTAAGTGGTATTTAATGTGAAAAGAAAAACCAGCAAACTCCCCAGGACCAGGATTGACCAGTTCTGATATAAATGGTTCTAATGTAGAAACTACTCGGATATCACCTGTTCATCGCCTCAAAAATCACCTGAATACCACCTGTACCCCCCCCCCCCCCCACCCCCTTACCAGCCGGTAGCAGAAGCTCCCTTTAAGTTTGATATGGAGCTGGATGACTTGCCCAAAGAGACGCTGAAGGAGCTCATCTTTCAGGAGACGGCCCGCTTCCAGCCAATGAGGTCCTAATCCTTCACTCAGGTAAATATGCAAGGATCTAAACCCCACTCAGGTGAATACTGAGGTAACAGGGTCTAAACCCCACTCTGGTAAATTCCGCAAGTTACCTGGATCTAAACCCCACTGAGGTAAATACTGCAAGGTAACAGGGTCTAAACCCCACTCAGGTAAATACCGCAAGGTAACAGGGTCTAAACCCCACTCAGGTAAATACCGCAAGGTAACAGGGTCTAAACCCCACTCAGGTAAATACCGCAAGGTAACAGGGTCTAAACCCCAGTCAGGTAAATACAGCAAGGTAACAGGGTCTAAACCCCACTCAGGTAAATACCGCAAGGTAACAGGGTCTAAACCCCACTCAGGTAAATACCGCAAGGTAACAGGGTCTAAACCCCACTCAGGTAAATACCGCAAGGTAACAGGGTCTAAACCCCACTCAGGTAAATACCGCAAGGTAACAGGGTCTAAACCCCACTCAGGTAAATACCGCAAGGTAACAGGGTCTAAACCCCACTCAGGTAAATACCGCAAGGTAACAGGGTCTAAACCCCACTCAGGTAAATATCTCGCTTAGGTACGTCTTTGTCATTGTTTTTGATACTCTGCTGCTGACTTACTTGAGTATCGATGACCTCATGGGATAAGTCTTTCATGGGTGACATCATCAGCTTCTTGCCTCTGGGTTTTAATCAGAAGAATGGAGCCCAGGGGGTATTATTAACCCTTTCAGGCCAGGATTTCCACTCATGGATCTGAGGTTCAAACCCTTTTCAGTGTGACTTAGAGGGAGTCTGTTCCCATTGGCTGAGAGAGTGTTTAGAATCACTGAGTAATGCACATGCATGTCTCCTCCTGCAGCAGGAATATGCATGCATGTCTGCCCCTGCAGCTGTAGAATGAACATGCATGTCTCCTCCTGCAGCTGTAGAATTAGCATGCATGTCTCCTCCTGCAGCTGTAGAATGGGCATGCATGTCTGCCCCTGCAGCTGTAGAATGAACATGCATGTCTCCTCCTGCAGCTGTAGAATGAGCATGCATGTCTCCTCCTGCAGCTGTAGAATGAGCATGCATGTCTGCCCCTGTAGCTGTAGAATGAGCATGCATGTCTCCTCCTGCAGCAGGAATATGCATGCATGTCTGCCCCTGCAGCTGTAGAATGAGCATGCATGTCTGCCCCTGCAGCTGTAGAATGAACATGCATGTCTCCTCCTGCAGCTGTAGAATGAGCATGCATGTCTCCTCCTGCAGCTGTAGAATGGGCATGCATGTCTGCCCCTGCAGCTGTAGAATGAACATGCATGTCTCCTCCTGCAGCTGTAGAATGAGCATGCATGTCTCCTCCTGCAGCTGTAGAATGAGCATGCATGTCTGCCCCTGCAGCTGTAGAATGAGCATGCATGTCTCCTCCTGCAGCAGGAATATGCATGCATGTCTGCCCCTGCAGCTGTAGAATGAGCATGCATGTCTCCTCCTGCAGCAGTAATATGCATGCATTTCTGCCCCTGCAGCTGTAGAATGAGCATGCATGTCTCCTCCTGCAGCTGCACAGCTCGGGAGTGAAAGGATGGTTGCTAAGCACCAGGCGCTGAACACAGCTGCTGATATGGCTTGCCAAAAAGTCTTTTCAATGTCGATTCAAGGTTTATTTTTTTCTCTTTTTTAAATTTTTTTTTTACCCTGTGTGATCTGATCAAGGAGGAAAAGATTCATTTAAATGTTTTATGCAGCTCTTGAATAAAGATGTGAAAAGGAAAAAGTATTCTTTCATATGATTGTTTTGATATGAACATACTTAAAAGTGTGTTCCTCTCTCCCTCAGACGGGCCCTGGACTGACTCCGCCCCAACGCTGTTGTTCTTCTTGCTGGCTTCTTCTAAAAGATGTGCTGTGGCCCCGCCCATCCACTAGCCATCTCTACCCCCTGCCCCGCCCACTCCTCCGCTCACCATCTCGACCCGCCCCGCCCACCTGCTAGCCAACTCTACCCACTCTGACAAATCGCGCGGGATCCGCATCAGGACTCACTCTCTCTCTCTCTCTCTCTCTCTCTCTCTTTCTCTCTCTCCTCACTGTCTCTCTCTCTCTCTCTCTCTCTCTGTTTTATGCTCTCCTCTGGTGGTGTAGTGGGGTGTGCTTTTTGGGGGTACGTGTTGGGAATGAGTTAGAGACGCTTACATTTCCAGGACAGGAATGGTGATTATTCTCATAGGTGTTGTCATTATTATTATTATTATTATTATTATTATTATTATTATTCTTAAGAAACAGGGATGATGAATACCTGTTGATGTAAAGTCTGTGTTTAATCCTTGTTTGGTTCCGGGAGTGTCGTAAGATTTGTACGATGTGATTGAGATTGGAGCTTAGAACACGCCCACCACTAATCACTCCGCTTATGCAATACCAACGCACATCCTCCACCCAGTACAGCACACATAAACACATCCTCCACCCAGTACAGCACACATAAACACATCCTCCACCCAGTACAGCGCACATAAACACATCCTCCACCCAGTACAGCGCACATAAACACATCCTCCACCCAGTACAGCGCACATAAACACATCCTCCACCCAGTACAGCGCACATAAACACATCCTCCACCCAGTACAGCGCACATAAACACATCCTCCACCCAGTACAGCGCACATAAACACATCCTCCACCCAGTACAGCGCACATAAACACATCCTCCACCCAGTACAGCGCACATAAACACATCCTCCACCCAGTACAGCGCACATAAACACATCCTCCACCCAGTACAGCGCACATAAACACATCCTCCACCCAGTACAGCGCACATACACATCCTCCACCCAGTACAGCACACATAAACACATCCTCCACCCAGTACAGCACACATAAACACATCCTCCACCCAGTACAGCGCACATAAACACATCCTCCACCCAGTACAGCGCACATACACATCCTCCACCCAGTACAGCACACATAAACACATCCTCCACCCAGTACAGCACACATAAACACATCCTCCACCCAGTACAGCGCACATAAACACATCCTCCACCCAGTACAGCGCGCACAAACACATCCTCCACCCAGTACAGCGCACATAAACACATCCTCCACCCAGTACAGCGCACATAAACACATCCTCCACCCAGTACAGCGCACATAAACACATCCTCCACCCAGTACAGCGCACATAAACACATCCTCCACCCAGTACAGCAGAGGGAGTGGAGGAGAGCATGCACCTATCTCTGCTCAGGGCACAGAGATGTTCTTTGCTCTTTTACTTCACCTGTAGTGGGATACACTCACACGGGTATCATTACCCTGTGTGAGAAAGGGCCTGGCTCCCTGTGAGCTTATACACCTCCAGCACCATTTTAACTCTAACCCTTACACTGCTACTGATACCGCTACAGCTAGAGCTACCGTTACTGATACCGCTACAGCTAGAGCTACCGCTACTGATACCGCTACAGCTAGAGCTACTGCTACTGATACTGCTACAGCTAGAGCTACCGCTACTGATACCGCTACAGCTATAGCTACTGATACTGATACCGCTACCGCTACAGCTATAGCTACTGCTACTGATACCGCTACAGCTAGAGCTACCGCTACTGATACCGCTACAGCTATAGCTACTGATACCGCTACCGCTACAGCTAGAGCTACCGCTACTGATACCGCTAGAGCTACTGCTACTGATACCGCTACAGCTAGAGCTACTGCTACTGATACCGCTACAGCTAGAGCTACTGCTACTGATACCGCTACCGCTACAGCTATAGCTACTGCTACTGATACCGCTACAGCTAGAGCTACTGATACCGCTACAGCTAGAGCTACTGCTACTGATACCGCTACCGCTACAGCTATAGCTACTGCTACTGATACCGCTACAGCTAGAGCTACTGATACCGCTACAGCTAGAGCTACTGCTACTGATACCGCTACAGCTAGAGCTACTGATACCGCTACAGCTAGAGCTACTGCTACTGATACCGCTACAGCTAGAGCTACTGATACCGCTACAGCTATAGCATTTCAGTACACACGCCTGTTTTACCTGCTTGTGCCATATTTGCTCTGGAAAAGTTGATGAGGGAAACACAACCTCACCGTTACCAGGAGGAACACAACCTCACCGTTACCAGGGGAAACTTTCTCAGATTCCCTTCATCTTCAGCCCACAAGCCAGTAAGAACACCCCGCTCATGGCTAGGTCAGGCTAGCCAATAGGAATGCCACCTTGCTAAAGTTCTCCAGTCTTGTGGCAGCTGGGCGTTGGTGCCTGTGGCAGTTGGATTAGCACTGCCTGGCTGTGCGGTTATCTGCAGCTCGATTAGCGCTGTCTGGCTGTGCAGTTATCTGCAGCTCGATTAGCGCTGTCTGGCTGTGCGGTTATCTGCAGCTCGATTAGCGCTGCCTGGCTGTGCGGTTATCTGCAGCTCGATTAGCGCTGTCTGGCTGTGCGGTTATCTGCAGCTCGATTAGCGCTGTCTGGCTGTGCGGTTATCTGCAGCTCGATTAGCGCTGTCTAGCTGTGCGGTTATCTGCAGCTCAATTAGCGCTGTCTGGCTGTGCGGTTATCCACAGCTCGATTAGCGCTGTCTGGCTGTGCAGTTATCCGCAGCTCGATTACCTGCCTCTTTTTTCATCCCTCTCTTTCTCCACTATTTCAAGCGTTGTGCCACTTTTCTCCCTCTGTCGTGAGTCAGTCTCTCCCTCTCTCTCTCTCTCTATCGACTGTGCCCTTGCGTGACTGTTAAAAGCTTTCTATACAAAGATGAAGTGCCACATCACTGGGCATTCCACACGGGAATCTCAGGATCCTCTTCCTGTCCCTTTGTGGTATCACACTTCCCTTTCTCTTATTTTATAAAGTCTCCGTTCAATCCGTTTCTCCATCGTAGAAGAAAAGCTGCAATGTTAATGATGCTTCGTCAGCCAGTGAACAGCTGTGCATTAAGTGTGTGTAAGAGCACAAATCAGAGTCACTTTGACCCACCCGCTGACATCAATGTAAGATTTTTAATTGGATGGAGTTGGCAGCTTTATTCCACCACAAAAACACAATTGGACTTTACAAAGCAGCCATTTGTCATCAGTATTGGGGTCAACGTTCCCTCTGTAATCCTAAGACTGGATATGCAACCTGGCAGACGGAGGGCTGTCATTGGCTGCTTTAGGCTAAAGATTTCAACCTCTCTTTGGATAAACTGTAAAGATCTTTTCCATGAATAAAATCGCAAAAAACATTTAGGGAAATCTCCCCTTTGCTTTGCAATTTTCCTTTAACTGTAGTTAATAAATACTGAAGCGCTGGGTTAATGCAGACTCAGTCCACACCCAATCAGAGGCGGAACTTCAAGGGTCTAACGGTGGGGGTGGGAATTCTCCGGAAACACTCTGTAAGATAGCTTGTGTCTAACGGTGGGGGAGGGAATTCTCCGGAAACACTCTGTAAGATAGCTTGTGCTGGCTGTGCAGCCTCTGTGGGTTTGTGCCTTTATCGCTCTTGTAGAAGAAGATTTCCCGCTCAGCTTTGTTTCGGTGGATCAGCTGTGATTGCGGTGATGCTTTGTGACGGTTATTCTGTTTTGAAAAGATGGAGTTTTTATTTGATCGCTTCTGGCCCCTCCATTTGCCTTATTGTTTTTTTGGATGTTTTGTGTACGCCTCTTTTTTAATTTGTAAAATGAATGTTATGTTTCTAGTGAATATTAATCTTGTTAAAGAATTGTTTCCTTGTATTAAACTACTCCTCTGTAAGTATGTTTTGATTAGTAGAACCTTAAAAATCTCACTTTAAAAAAAGGAAAAATGCAGTTGTAGACTTCGGGGTGTGCTAACATTTCTAGCCGATGATGAAGAGGACGGTCGGTAAAGCCGTTTCCATCGTTAACCTCTGAAGAAAAACCCACTCTGAAACCCACGCAGTGGCCAGGAATCAGTCCTGCAAACTGCCGACCACCATCTTGAATTACTGATGATGTCAAAGTTATTTTATCTGCCATGACCTGTAACCACAGAAACCTGAATAAAAACTGTGTACCCTTCTGCTTTGCCTTTCTGTCTCATTTTTACACAACAAAAATTTCACCACTTGGCTACGTTGTTTCACTCTTATCTGGAAAGAACTTTATTCCTATGTTTTATTATTGATAGGTCAGCTAGCCTCCCAATAGCGCTGAACAGTACATGACTAAATATAAATGTTCATAAGGTTGTAATATCACTGCTCTTTCCACCAAAACAGGCTGCGGTAAATGCCTTGATGTGAAAACCGTAATGAACACAACTGCGCTCATTAAGTCACCTTGACTCTACTGCCGTATTTAAGCATTGCTGCATGGAGAATAAAAACAGCCATTAAGTTGAGAATGTGAAATATGGGCCTAATGTTCTGACTGCCTGAGAGCGGCGCAAGGAAATGGAAGCCTTGTTGCTTAGTAACCAAATGAGGCGCTTGCGGAAGGATTCTGAATTCAGTGGGGTTAAATGTTTTCTTGTATCCTGCTTTCCCATATGGATATCGGTGGATGAATCCGTTTTATAAACGCGATGTGGAACTCAAACCCGTATTAAATGTTGACTATTGATGGCATGGCTGTGGGGTGGGGACACCCCTCTAACCGTTATTCATGATAGTTCCAGTTCCACATTTAGCTTTATTACAGTTCTCTGATTTAAAAGCATCACTGTAACATTAAATGTCCTCCAAAAAATCTACACTGCTCAAAAAAATGAAGGGAACACTTAATCATCACAGTATAACAGTCAATTAAACCAAACCGGTCATGCTGGATGATGTTGCAGGCAGCATAACATTCGCCACGGCGGCTCCAGACTCTTTCACGTCTGTCACATGCTCAGTGTGAACCTGCTCTCATCTGTGAAGAGAACGGGGCGCCAATGGCGAACCTGCCAATTCTGGTGTTCTCTGGCAAATGCCAATCGAGCTGCACGGTGCTGGGCTGTGAGCACAGGTCCCACTACAGGATGTCGGGCCCTCATGCCACCCTCATGGAGTCTGTTTCTGACAGTTTGGTCAGAAACATGCACACGAGTAGCCCGCTGGAGGTCATTTTGTAGGACTCTGGCAGTGCTCTTTCTGTTTCTCCTCGCACAAAGGAGCAGATACCGGTCCTGCCGCTGGGTTGTTGCCCTTCTACGGCCCTGTCCAGCTCTCCTTCTGTAATGGCCCGTCTCCCGGTATCTCCTCCACGCTCTTGAGACTGTGCTGGGAGACTCAGCAAAACCTCTTGCGATGGCATGTATGGATGTGCCATCCTGGAGGAGCTGGACTACCTGTGCAACCTGAATGGGCTGCAGGTACCGCCTAATGCTACCAGTAGTGACAAGGGCACTAGCAAAATGAAAAACTAGAGAAAAATCAGTCAGGAAGGATAAGGAGAGAGAAATGGTCTGTGGCCACCACCTGCAAAACCATTTACTTGTTGGGGGTTGTCTTGCTGTTGCCTCTCCTGTCCATCTGTTGTCACTTTAATTTGCACCAAAGCAGGTGAAATTGATTCACAATCATTTACGCTTCCTAACTGGACAGATCAATATCCCAGAAGTTTAATTGACTTGGTGTTATACTGTGTTGATTAAGTGTTCCCTTAATTTCTTTGAGCAGTGTAAATCACACCAGTCCAACCAGTGTGTGCGTGCGTGCATGCAGTGCGTTCTGTATTACAGGCCGTGTGCATGCAGTGCATTCTGTATTACAGATTACAGATATGGGCATTGTGTTATCTGCACTGTAATACAGTACTGTGGGCATTGTGTTATCTGCACTGTAATACAGTACTGTGGGCATTGTATTATCTGCACTGTAATACAGTACTGTGGACATTGTGTTATCTGCACTGTAATACAGTACTGTGGGCATTGTGTTATCTGCACTGTAATAAAGCACACTACTGTGGGCATTGTGTTATCTGCACTGTAATACAGTACTGTGGGCATTGTGTTATCTGCACTGTAATACAGTACTGTGGGCATTGTGTTATCTGCACTGTAATAAAGCACACTACTGTGGACATTGTGTTATCTGCACTGTAATACAGTACTGTGGGCATTGTGTTATCTGCACTGTAATACAGTACTGTGGGCATTGTGTTATCTGCACTGTAATACAGTACTGTGGGCATTGTGTTATCTGCACTGTAATACAGTACTGTGGGCATTGTGTTATCTGCACTGTAATACAGTACTGTGGGCATTGTGTTATCTGCACTGTAATACAGTACTGTGGGCATTGTGTTATCTGCACTGTAATACAGAGCAGTACTGTGGGTATTGTGTTATTTGCACTTTAATACAGTACTGTGGGCATTGTGTTATCTGCACTAATACAGGACTGTGGGTATTGTGTTATCTGCACTGTAATACAGCACCGTACTGTGGGTATTGTGTTATCTGCACTGTAATACAGTACTGTGGGAATTGTGTTATCTGCACTGTAATACAGCACAGTACTGTGGGCATTGTGTTATCTGCACTGTAATACAGCACAGTACTGTGGGCATTGTGTTATCTGCACTGTAATACAGCACAGTACTGTGGGCATTGTGTTATCTGCACTGTAATAAAGCACACTACTGTGGGCATTGTGTTATCTGCACTGTAATACAGTACTGTGGGTATTGTGTTATCTGCACTGTAATACAGTACTGTGGGTATTGTGTTATCTGCACTGTAATACAGTACTGTGGGCATTGTGTTATCTGCACTGTAATAAAGCACAGTACTGTGGGCATTGTGTTATCTGCACTGTAATACAGTACTGTGGGCATTGTGTTATCTGCACTGTAATACAGTACTGTGGGCATTGTGTTATCTGCACTGTAATACAGTACTGTGGGCATTGTGTTATCTGCACTGTAATACAGTACTGTGGGCATTGTGTTATCTGCACTGTAATACAGTACTGTGGGTATTGTGTTATCTGCACTGTAATACAGTATGGTGGGCATTGTGTTATCTGCACTGTAATACAGTACTGCGGGCATTGTGTTATCTGCACTGTAATACAGTACTGTGGGCATTGTGTTATCTGCACTGTAATACAGTACTGTGGGCATTGTGTTATCTGAACTGTAATACACACTACTGTGGTCATTGTGTTATCTGCACTGTAATACAGTACTGCGGGCATTGTGTTATCTGCACTGTAATACAGTACTGTGGGCATTGTGTTATCTGCACTGTAATACAGTACTGTGGGCATTGTGTTATCTGCACTGTAATAAAGCACACTACTGTGGGTATTGTGTTATCTGCACTGTAATACAGTACTGTGGGCATTGTGTTATCTGCACTGTAATACAGTACTGTGGGTATTGTGTTATCTGCACTGTATTACAGTACTGTGGGCATTGTGTTATCTACACTGTAATACAGTACTGTGGGTATTGTGTTATCTGCACTGTAATACAGTACTGTGGGTATTGTGTTATCTGCACTGTAATACAGTACTGTGGGCATTGTGTTATCTGCACTGTAATACAGTACTGTGGGCATTGTGTTATCTGCACTGTAATACAGTACTGTGGGCATTGTGTTATCTGCACTGTAATACAGTACTGTGGGCATTGTGTTATCTGCACTGTAATACAGTACTGTGGGCATTGTGTTATCTGCACTGTAATACAGTACTGTGGGTATTGTGTTATCTGCACTGTAATACAGTACTGTGGGCATTGTGTTATCTGCACTGTAATACAGTACTGTGGACATTGTGTTATCTGCACTGTAATACAGCACCGTACTTTGGGTATTGTGTTATCTGCACTGTAATACAGTACTGTGGGCATTGTGTTATCTGCACTGTAATAAAGCACACTACTGTGGGCATTGTGTTATCTGCACTGTAATACAGTACTGTGGGCATTGTGTTATCTGCACTGTAATACAGTACTGTGGGTATTGTGTTATCTGCACTGTAATACAGTACTGTGGGCATTGTGTTATATGCACTGTATTACAGTACTGTGGGCATTGTGTTATCTGCACTGTAATACAGTACTGTGGGTATTGTGTTATCTGCACTGTAATACAGTACTGTGGCATTGTGTTATCTGCACTGTAATACAGTACTGTGGGCATTGTGTTATCTGCACTGTAATAAAGCACACTACTGTGGGCATTGTGTTATCTGCACTGTAATACAGTACTGTGGGCATTGTGTTATCTGCACTGTAATACAGTACTGTGGGCATTGTGTTATCTGCACTGTAATACAGTACTGTGGGTATTGTGTTATCTGCACTGTATTACAGTACTGTGGGCATTGTGTTATCTACACTGTAATACAGTACTGTGGGCATTGTGTTATCTGAACTGTAATACAGTACTGTGGGCATTGTGTTATATGCACTGTATTACAGTACTGTGGGCATTGTGTTATCTGCACTGTAATACAGTACTGTGGGTATTGTGTTATCTGCACTGTAATACAGTACTGTGGGCATTGTGTTATCTGCACTGTAATACAGTACTGTGGGTATTGTGTTATCTGCACTGTAATACAGTACTGTGGGTATTGTGTTATCTGCACTGTAATACAGTACTGTGGGCATTGTGTTATCTGCACTGTAATACTGTACTGTGGACATTGTGTTATCTGCACTGTAATACAGCACAGTACTGTGGGTATTGTGTTATCTGCACTGTAATACAGTACTGTGGGCATTGTGTTATCTGCACTGTAATAAAGCACACTACTGTGGGCATTGTGTTATCTGCACTGTAATACAGTACTGTAGGCATTGTGTTACCTCACTGTATTACAGTACTGTGGGCATTGTGTTATCTGCACTGTAATAAAGCACACTACTGTGGGCATTGTGTTATCTGCACTGTAATACAGTACTGTGGGCATTGTGTTATCTGCACTGTAATACAGTACTGTGGGTATTGTGTTATCTGCACTGTAATACAGTACTGTGGGCATTGTGTTATCTGCACTGTATTACAGCACCAGAAACTCCTGTACTTAAGCATTGTGGGTGGAAGGGACATAGGACTATCTGATGAATCTGTGGTCCTTCTAATAAAGGGCTCCAATCACATTTCTTTATAGATTATGAATGTTTGAGAAGGTAAATGTATGAAAATGTAAATCCTTTGACCAACTTTTAGTTTTTCGTTCATCATAGCAAGGCTACAGTTCTTGAGGTTGATTATACTTGCATGCTCATTGGACGTTCGCTCAAGTCCTGCAGTTGGCACAGCAACTGATGAGCTGTCGGCTGCAAGCTTTCTTTAACGTGAATGGAAAATGCGAAGAAGGGAAACAGGAGGAGAAAAAAGAAAAAGAAAATTGAGGTTAAACTAATTTGCCCTAGAGGACGACTGAAGACCTGTTGCCTTGGTAGCCTGCTGTCCTTGACGACAGACTGATGCATTTTGCATGGCAACAGAGTAAGTGGATCTCATCTTGGTACAGAAATGACATCCTTTCTCTTCACTGGAGCTCAACAGCTAAATATGTAAGCTATATAAACAAAATATTTATTACAAGGGCTTATTTAATGCATATTGCCCACTGTCCAAGCCTCTGGAGGCAGTGTTATGATCTGGGGTTGCTTCAATTAGTCAGGTCTAGGCTCAGCAACATTATGCAGCAATAAAATGAAGTCAGCTGAGTACCTGAATGTACTGAACGACCAGGATATCCCATCAATGGGCATATTCCAGGACGACAATGCCAAGATTCATTGGGCTCAAATTGTGAAAGAGTGGTTCAGGGAGCATGAGGAATCATTTTCACACATGAATTGTCCACCAGAGTCCTGACCTGAACCCCATTTAAAGTGTTTGGGATGTGCTGTAGAAGACTTTACGGAGTGGTTCGACTCTCCTATCGTCAATACAAGATCTTGGCCAAAAATGTATGCAACTCTGGATGAAAAGAAATGTTGTGACGTTGCATAAGGTTGTTGAAACAATGCCGCGACGAATGTGTGCCGTAATCAAAGCTAAAGGCGGTCCAACGAAATATTAGAGTGTGCAACCTTTTTTTAGGCCAGTGTATAACAGTCTGATGAAAAATCAATTTTCATCTGAAAAAATAACTGCTAACAATAGCTTAATTGCACAGGGAATAAAACTTAAACATGCCTGGTAATAAAATTGGCGTTTTATAGAATGCGGTGCCCAGATTATGGAATGACCTTCCCCAGTGAATTAGGCTTACCCCTTCTGCCACTTCTTTTAAGTCTCAGTTAAAGACCCGCCTCTATCCTCCTAGAATCCTCGAATCCTCCTAGTCCCTTTAGTTTGGCCACTTGCAGATAGCTGTGTATATTGTATTTTTGTATATAGCTGTGTATATAGTATTATTGTAGATAGCGGTGTATATTGTATTATTGTATGTAGCTGAGTATATTGTATTATTGTATATAGCTGTGTATATTGTATATAAATGTGTATATTGTATATAGCTGTGTATATTGTATTATTGTATGTAGCTGAGTATATTGTATTATTGTATATAGCTGTGTATATAGTATTATTGTAGATAGCGGTGTATATTGTATTATTGTATGTAGCTGAGTATATTGTATTATTGTATATAGCTGTGTATATTGTATATAAATGTGTATATTGTATATAGCTGTGTATATTGTATTATTGTAGATAGCAGTGTATATTGTATTATTGTATGTAGCTGAGTATATTGTATTATTGTATATAGCTGTGTATATAGTATTATTGTAGATAGCGGTGTATATTGTATTATTGTATGTAGCTGAGTATATTGTATTATTGTATATAGCTGTGTATATTGTATATAAATGTGTATATTGTATATAGCTGTGTATATTGTATTATTGTAGATAGCGGTGTATATAGTATTATTGTATGTAGCTGTGTATATAGTATTATTGTAGATAGCGGTGTATATTGTATTATTGTATGTAGCTGAGTATATTGTATTATTGTATATAGCTGTGTATATTGTATATAAATGTGTATATTGTATATAGCTGTGTATATTGTATTATTGTAGATAGCGGTGTATATTGTATGTAGCTGTGTATATAGTATTATTGTATGTAGCTTTGTATATAGTATTATTGTAGATAGCGGTGTATATTGTATTATTGTATGTAGCTGAGTATATTGTATTATTGTATATAGCTGTGTATATTGTATATAAATGTGTATATTGTATATAGCTGTGTATATTGTATTATTGTAGATAGCGGTGTATATTGTATTATTGTATGTAGCTGAGTATATTGTATTATTGCATATAGCTGTGTATATTGTATATAAATGTGTATATAGCTGTGTATATTGTAGATAGCGGTGTATATTGTATGTAGCTGAGTATATTGTATTATTGTATATAGCTGTGTATATTGTATTATTGTATGTAGCTGTGGATATTGTATTATTGTATATAGCTGTGTATGTTGTATGTAGCAGTGTATATTGTATTATTGTATGTAGCTGTGTATATAGTATTATTGTATATAGCTGTGTATGTTGTATTATTGTATATAGCTGTGTATATTGGATTATTGTATGTAGCTGTGTATATTGTATTATTGCATATAGCTGTGTATATTGTATATAGCTGTGTATATTGTATTATTGTAGATAGCGGTGTATATTGTATTATTGTATGTAGCTGAGTATATTGTATATAGCTGTGTATATTGTATTATTATATATAAATGTGTATATAGCATGTAGCTGTGTATATAGTATTATTGTATGTAGCTGTGTATATTGTATTATTGTATGTAGCTGAGTATATTGTATTATTGTATATAGCTGTGTATATTGTATATAAATGTGTATATTGTATATAGCTGTGTATATTGTATTATTGTAGATAGCGGTGTATATTGTATTATTGTATGTAGCTGAGTATATTGTATTATTGCATATAGCTGTGTATATTGTATATAAATGTGTATATAGCTGTGTATATTGTAGATAGCGGTGTATATTGTATTATTGTATGTAGCTGAGTATATTGTATTATTGTATATAGCTGTGTATATTGTATTATTGTATGTAGCTGTGGATATTGTATTATTGTATATAGCTGTGTATATTGTATGTAGCTGTGTATATTGTATGTAGCTGTGTATATTGTATGTAGCTGTGTATATAGTATTGTATATAGCTGTGTATGTTGTATTATTGTATATAGCTGTGTATATTGTATTATTGTATGTAGCTGTATATTGTATTATTGCATATAGCTGTGTATATTGTATATAAATGTGTATATTGTATATAGCTGTATATATTGTATTATTGTAGATAGTGGTGTATATTGTATTATTGTATGTAGCTGAGTATATTGTATTATTGTATATAGCTGTGTATATTGTATTATTGTATATAAATGTGTATATAGCATGTAGCTGTGTATATTGTATGTAGCTGTGTATATTGTATTATTGTATATAGCTGTGTATGTTGTATATAGCTGTGTATATTGTATTATTGTATGTAGCTGTGTATATTGTATATAGCTGTGTATATTGTATATAACTGTGTATATTGTATTATGGTATGTAGCTGTGTATTATTGTATATAAATGTGCATATTGTATTATTGTATGTAGCTGAGTATATCGTATTATTGTAGATAGCTGTGTATGTTGTATTATTGTATATAGCTGTGTATATTGTATGTAGCTGTGTATATTGTATCATTGCATATAGCTGTGTATATTGTATTATTGTAGATAGCTGTGTATGTTGTATTATTGTATATAGCTGTGTATATTGTATCATTGCATATAGCTGTGTATATTGTATTATTGTATATAGCTGTGTATATTATATTATTGTTGTCCCTTGTTTGTGTTTTTAATGCATCTCCATTGTATTTTCAAACCTTGTACAGCACGTTGGTCAACTCTTGTAATTGTTTAATAGTTTAAATGTGCTTTATAAATAAATTGACTTGACTTGCTTAAATTCTCATTATATTCTATTCTTTATGACAATGTAGCGAATAGCTGTCCAAGTCATGGCCAACATGAAGTAAACAACAATATGAACAAGGCTGGAGGCTTTGATGAAAGCTTTCTAGACAAAATACATCAGTGTCTCATTATTAAACATTTTCTTTGCATTAATGGTGTAAAAGAGTGAAGTAACTTTTACTACTCAGCTGTGCACAAACTTTATTTTAAATATAAAACATAGTTAACTATAATAAGCCCACAACTCAGAGAGCAAACACACACACACACACATGCAAAGATATTGCCCCATACAAACCACACCCTGCAGCACTGATACCCTGTGAGTACTGCCCCATACAAACCACACCCTGCAGCACTGATACCCTGTGAGTACTGCCCCATACAAACCACACCCTGCAGCACTGATACCCTGTGAGTACTGCCCCATACAAACCACACCCTGCAGCACTGATACCCTGTGATTACTGCCCATACAAACCACACCCTGCAGCACTGATACCCTGTGAGTACTGCCCCATACAAACCACACCCTGCAGCACTGATACCCTGTGATTACTGCCCATACAAACCACACCCTGCAGCACTGATACCCTGAGTACTGCCCCATACAAACCACACCCTGCAGCACTGATACCCAGTGTACATGTGTTTTAAGCTCAGTGGAATATTCAGCTTCCTATAGGTGTGTGTGTGTGTGTGTGTGTGCATCATGTGTGAGTGAGAGTGTGTGTGTATGTGTGCACGTGTGTGTGTGTGTGTGTGTATTGGGCGCACTCCTCCAAAGTAAAAACCGTGCAGCCCAACTGCTCAACTACTGATGGGAGCCCACTAATAATGATAACAACAATAATAATTCTTACTTTTTATTATTGTTGTTGTAAATATGCATGTGCTCCAGGAGGTGGCGCAAGTGGTCTGATTTTTCCAGCCGTTTTTCATTTTTGATGGAAAACCTTAATTTATGATCTGATATGATATATGATCATATTTTATCTGCATCCCAGAAAAGCACACATGCTGTAAAAATGGCTGTGATTGTCCACAGTGACTATTAAATGGCTATTAATTTATTCGCCTTTCTATGGATGTAAAAATGCATTAGAGGACAGCAGCTCGCCTGGTGACACATGCATACACAGCCCTGGGTTAACTGAGCCAATAGTGACTGATAACATTTTACTTATTTACATCATGAAAAATACGTACAATTTTAGTACAACCAGCACTGTGCAAAGAGCAACATAATGTATAATAAAGAAAATACACAGTGATTGAATTCAATTGTATTCAATCCTGTCACATGTCTTTTAATGCATAAAGGTTAATGTTGTCTGTGCTCCATAGGATATCCTGCCAGCGTTCAGTAGAATGTCCTGCCTGTGTTCAGTAGAATATCCTGCCTGTGCGCAGTAGAATGCATCGCCTGTGTTCAGTAGAATGCCTCGCCTGTGTTCAGTAGAATGCCCTGCCTGTGTTCAGTAGAATGCATCGCCTGTGTTCAGTAGAATGCCTCGCCTGTGTTCAGTAGAATGCCCTGCCTGTGTTCAGTAGAATGCCCCGCCTGTGTTCAGTAGAATGCCTGTGTTCAGTAGAATGTCCAGTCTGTGTTCAGTATAATGCCTGTGTTCAGTAGAATGTCCAGCCTGTGTTCAGTAGAATGCATCGCCTGTGTTCAGTAGAATGCCTCGCCTGTGTTCAGTAGAATGCCCTGCCTGTGTTCAGTAGAATGCCCCGCCTGTGTTCAGTAGAATGCCTGTGTTCAGTAGAATGTCCAGTCTGTGTTCAGTAGAATGCCCCGCCTGTGTTCAGTAGAATGCCTGTGTTCAGTAGAATGTCCAGTCTGTGTTCAGTAGAATGCCTGTGTTCAGTAGAATGTCCAGTCTGTGTTCAGTAGAATGCCTGTGTTCAGTAGAATGTCCAGTCTGTGTTCAGTAGAATGCCCTGCCTGTGTTCAGTAGAATGCCCCGCCTGTGTTCAGTAGAATGCCTGTGTTCAGTAGAATGTCCAGTCTGTGTTCAGTAGAATGTCTGCAGTGTAAAGCAGAACGCATCATCAACACACACAATATTCAATGTTATGCATGTCAATTATTTATTCTACAATATTAAAATATATATCAAAGTGCCAAAAACATATTTTGTGTTATGTATTTATATTTAAATAATATGCTTGTACATTGGATTATATATTTTTATAGAATAGAATAGAATAACTTTTATTTTCCCGCTAGGGACCTTCAGTTGTAGCCCCAGCAACAACAAAAAAGACATAGACAGTGGGGCAGACCCACAACACACAAACAAACATATCAAACAAAGACATCCAAAAGAATCATTACATCAATCAAGTGAATTAAGTGAATTAAAGTGCAATACAGCCATGATTAAAAATAGCCCCCACTGTCCCGAGATGTCCAGTGTCACCAAGCAGTCCAACACACAAACTCCGCCTCCACGACTCTCCTCCATACACGCAGCGCCGCGGTCTCTGTACACCGCCGAAACGGAGCACCGAACTGCGTCGATCTTATAGGTGACGTTTTTGTAAAGTTGGTTTGTAACCATCTGCAAACCATGACCTCAAATTTTTATGATGATTGCATTAGTCTAAATGTTCCCAGGTCAATGGCTTAATGTGAGTACTACCTACATCATCCCACAGGGGGGCAGTGAACACCAGGAAATCCAGTTTCAGCACAGCCTGTTTTTATGTTAAATGGGATTATGATGTCCAAGGACAATGGCCAGTAACATAAAGCGACTCAGTCTGAATTTAATTTAATTTTATTTAAACGTATTTCATAATGGTTCCTCATGTGTTATATTAAAAACTGTCATAGAAAACAATGAATACAAGCAGTACACACTGATATTACAGAATGTCAACAACATTGTCCTAACAGCCAACAGGTAAAGACCTGCCTTTGTTTAGACTAAAATTAGTCAAGCTACCATTAGATATAGAAAAATATACCCCACAAGGTCTACAAAAACATGAATAATACGATTTCATATTTTCAACAGGCAAAAACAGTGTTTTACTTTTGTGAGAAATGGCATCTTACGAAGGAACGACATCCAATTTCCCGCGCAGTTAACGGTCACTGTAAACACTGCTACTCTACAGACACAGCACTCTTATCTTTGTTTTATGTGTTTCCGATATTTTATGAATGACTTCAGCCAAATCCCCCCCCCTGCATATCTAAAATCCAATTTAAGGAAAGAACCATCATCGGTAACGTAAACAGCCGTTTCCAGTAAATAGTTAAAAGGGGGTCCACATTAATGCAGATTCAAAGAGAGAACTATTAGGCTAAACCTGCTAATTATTAACTTCAGATTATAGGCTACACCCTGGGTGGTTTGCGCTATTGGGTAGTTATTTCGGGTAGTCTAAACGGTGTAGTGAATTTATTTATAGACTACTCAGAGAATGCCATTTGTCTACTTAAACAAATTGATTCGGAAAAACCGCGGATGCGCGCCTGTTGTTTACTTCGACCACGTGCCTACGTAATGCGCGCCTCCACGCGTGGCACGTGTTTTTCGCGGAGGCGCGCTTCATCAAAAACAAGCCAAAGCGCGTTCTGGCTTTGTCTCGCCCTAGGACCTGTCGTGATTGGCTTTCGGTGACAACGGGATCGGAGTTTACTAGCCAAGTATTGGCTGCGGCTGAATTCTACTCGCTCTGATTGGTCAAAATTGCAGTGGTAGGGCTGGACTTCTGTGCCTGCCTGTTTCGTTGTAACAAGTTCGAATGTAACGATTTTCAGGCAGTAACAAAACAAAAGACGCGACTCGGCAGCTGTAGCGTAGATCAGAAAAGGTTTGGAGAAGCTGTGTTTATGCTTTTATACACCATCGGGGGAATTTACAGGGATCCCAGGCCGGGAGGACAGAGCCAAACACGCTGCTGATTAAAGGAAATATATAGGGAAAATAATTTAATCTTATTTGATGAAATATTTTTGGAAAAATCAGAACGGAGGGGATTTACGTGGGAACGAATATAAACGCTCATATCAGACTCTGCGTTGAAAATTTTGAGGCTTTCAAACGGTCTAGTTGGCTAGGTTATATGCACCTCCATACGTCCTGGAGTGGAGGTTGATGTTGTTGTAACAGCGCGAACCAAACTGCAGCAGCGCTAACCGAGAACGACAAATAAATGGAAAATATAAAAGCTAGCTAGTTTGCGTGGGATACACGGTGTTGGAATTGTGCAATTTCACAGCTGAGGAGCAGATATACATTTAAGTGATCACAGTCAATGAATTAGCCTACACAGTCGGGCGGTGGAGCGGGAGAAATATGAATTGCAATAAAAGACATTGAAGAAACCGCTATCTCTGGGACCGTGGCACCCCATGCGTGGTGGACCACAGCACACTTGTGAATGAGAAGGAAAGCTGCCGTGGAGAAATTATATTCTCCACCTCCGTCCGTAAGGGAGATAATTATTTTTGCGTAAGTATCGATATGATATAACTTGCTGTAGTAGGTGGTGGTAGTCAGATATTAGGTTAAATTTGATGTTAAATTGTCGTATTCAAAACCAATTTTATTTCGATTTCATTGAAGCCTTGTCAAAGGCTTGGAAAAAGGTCACATTGAGGGGATGCATATTTTCCCCTGGCTATATCTTGCTGAATGACAAAGCATAATATTAGTAATGTTTGGCAGTAATTAGTAAATGACACTGCATCTGTATTGGTTCGCAGAATGTGGGTGAAACAGACGCAATAACCCGAGTAGTCCAGCGAACAACTGGGTCATAAAAGCGACAGAATGCAAACATATGACATCATCAGTGCATTGATTCGACGCAAAGTTATTTTTATAGACTGTTTTTAAGAAAATGGTTGTATCGTTACGTTGATACGACGGGACTCTGCAATGCGTGTTTCACGGCAGTAAAATCAAGTTTATATTGTTGTCAGCCGCGGTCATCGAGACGTCTTACATAATTTCATGAATGAGTCTGGATCCAGTGCAGTGAGAATGAAAAGAAATCCAGGCAAGAGAAAAAAATGGCTGTAAAGCCTCGCAATTTTCCATTTGTATTATTGCTCGTCTACACTACACTGCGAAAGAAAAACGTCCAGGACGTCTGGTAGGCTGCGTTTTTAGCTGCTGTTTATTTGCACACATGATTATTATTTGTAAGCAGTAGATGTGGTCGTGACGCATAGCCTCGGCCAGGGTAGAAGCATTTCTTATCCAGGTGCAACGGGCTTCTGAAGTCATTGTCGCAGAATACCGTCTTTACAGATTTTGGTGATTAAGTAATTTTATTTCCTGGGCCAGTTATATATTAACTCAAAATATAGTGTTCACGTTAGGATACTGTTATTTACATGATTGGAAAAACATATTGATAGTTCACCATTACTCAATTTTAACAATTCTTCGATATTGAGTGGTGACAGCCATAACAGTTGAGGACATGTTGAATTAAGATTGTGGAATTCGAATAAAATGTAGAATTTATGGTGGCATTGAATAAACTCTTAAATTGAAAGGAAAGCATAAGGTGCTTCTCTCCCAGATAATTGTCTGAACCCTAACCACCGTTTGTCATAATTTGGTATGAACGTGTTTCTAATATTTAACCTTTTGAATGAACCGATATTGAATTATGATATCAAAATTGGTTAACTGTGAAAGCTCGTCATGCGTTCGTGTATTTATTTACACATCCGGGAGCGTTTTTACCACAGCCGTCATCGCGCCATATCTGCTCATTTAGTGGTTGCTGTAAGTGTCAATTATGTGTAGGGGCGTCCTCCAAATGACGTATTCATCACAAAGCTACCAGGCTCGTCTATCACGAACACAAAGGCAGCAACAAAGACGAAAGACATGTACATGGAAGTCTATACACAAGCCTAATATATCGCATCAATTCAGAAGGCTTAGGACAATATCGACATATTTCGGATAATAAAACGGCTATTGCCTTTGTTTGTTTTTCATTTTTCCATTTTAAGCAAATTAAAATATATTGTGTGTAAAAACTGGATTCGGGGAGAGCTGTTTCAGGTGGTAAGTGTTGTGTCAAATGAATAATGCATGACTGAAGTTGTTTCATGTCGATTTTGTGATAGGAAAAGTTCGATCGTCCAACTATTGCTAATGGCTTTGGCATATTTAGATACAACTACAAGTAGCCTAACGACCTAGCAAACCTAAAGGAACTAGAACTACAGAACATAGCTCTTAAAAAAACAATGCATTAAATTGATTCCTCATGAGCTGTTAATATGTCCGTTACATACGAAATATTTCCAAAACTTCCCTACCGAAAGCACATCTTATAAAAGTACGCGGAAGCGTGTTTCACACGCATTTGTGCTGTACTGCACCCCAGATTATAAACCGTGGCGAATCCACAGGAGTTGTAAATTACCCTAGTGCAACATAAATATACTTTTGCGTTTTCGCCGTTTAAATACATTCAATATGCAAATGAATATCGCAGTTTTTTGCCATGCCGAATGAGAAGGAACAGAAATGTACAGCTATACAGCATTCTAAGTAGCCTATACGTGTACAGCTGGTTAACAGGGGATAAAAGCCAGAGTGGCTCGCTTCTTCCTGTTTCAGGTACAAAGAAGCACGTTGAGAACTGGCTCCTCTTTTTCTGGCATATCTATTGTCTACGAGCCACAAACGGTCTTACCTTATTTCCACCGTGTATACTTGGCTCACACAGAAAGATTCCATGACCCCCCCCCCCCCCAAGGACTTGTATTCTCTAATAACAGAAATTAAAAATAGCTTATTTTTTAGGAACGGACAACACTTGAATAGACTATAGTGTTTTCTTCTGTTGAGGGTTTGAATGATTTGTACATTCAGATGTATAAGCCTGCAGTGCCACACATTTACTGTGTGTGTACAGTATAGTACTTAATGTGCAGTGGCTAACGTTATGAGTTTACGGGTGAGTCAAAATGTCCCAGGGAAACCCTATTGCTTGATGTTGTGGTAGTGACAGTGAAAGACGTATTCCTTTGTGGCACTGGTTTCCAAACAACATCGCCGCAAATTGCACCTCATTGGCCTGTCTCGGTCATTCAGTGTTGCGTTTAGTTTGATGTTGCCTTCTCTGAGACCTGTACAACATGAGATGTAATCACTGGCATTACACTCTGCCTTAATCTTCTGCCAGTGCTAACTGCTGCTGTAGATTAGCCCTATTGAAAGCACTAGTGTTTGTTACCTTTAAAGGGTTCAGGTTGAACTGCAGCTGAAGACATGCATCCAAACAGGTAGAGTAGTTTGTATTATAGTGTTGAAGTTATTTTCTTGTTTCTTGCATGGAACAGGGGTAGGAAATTCTTAAACCAGATACATTGATGTTTGAAATGGACATGGCAGTGCCCTGTCCTTAAATTAAATTGAACCCTTCCCGATGTGCTAATGGAGAGGCCAATTTTATTTTTTTGTAATGGCTCATTTTCATTGCAAATATTATTAAATGGTCCAAATACAAGCTGGTTTTTAAGTGTCAGATGGTCTGTATTTTGAAGTTAGTTTATGATCATTGCCTTTTTGTTAAATATCTTGTCAGTGAACATACATCTGTGATACCAGGTGTACCCTGACCGCTAAAATAACTCTAATTTCATTAAGTATGCCTAATTAATGATAACTGCTAGTGGTAAAGTATGTATAGCAGCTAAGGAGCTTTGTCCTGAAACCGAGGCAGTTTTGCATTTTCAAAAGCAGTCTCCGTGTTTGTTAGCGAGGCCTCGAGAAGAGGAACTGTGACCATGTTATCACTGGGGTAGAAATGTCGAGCGATGTGTGAATCCCAATTTAGTTTCTTTTTTACCTTGCGGACCCTGGCGCTCTGCGTTGGAAATGACCGTTTTCACAGTGAGCCTCGTGTGAAAAGCTTTCAGAGGGCTTCTCTCTCTGGGTCGCTATACTGGCGGACAGCCAAGCACATCATACGCTGCCGGGTTTCGGGTGAATATCTAGGCAAACACAGGCCTTCAGGGTAAACAGCACATTTGGCTAGCAGTGCTGATAATGCGCGCTTCTGCTTCGCTCCCGCACCGCGTAGGAATGCAGGGAAGTGTTGTATTGTGTGTAAAGCAAGGAGACGGTGGCAAAAACGAAACAAACGGCGGGACGGGTGCGATAAACAGGCTTCCTGTGGAGCTGCGGTAAAAGCGAGCAGGGATTGGCGGAACAGATGCACGCTTTCCAAGCCGCGCGCCGTGGCAGTCCCGGGCTTCCTGTTCTTTTGCGGAAGCTTCTTTTTGTTATTGTTTGCTGCGCGAGACTCATGTGGGTTAACATGCGCGCACGCGTTTTCCTGTTTTGCATTCTGACATGAGATGGCTTCATCAGTGATGTTTTGAAATGCTTTTGTTGTATAATGCTTTACACAACTTTCTGAGAGTATTTGTGCATGTGCAGAAAAAACAATAAATGTTCGAGATGGTAAAAAGGGGGTGTCCATGAGGTTAATAAATACTTGGCATGGAGTCTGTTATTGCTTCCTGGGTTCATCGTCACGATTGCTCCGTATTAAAGCCAAAGTGACATACAGTTTGACGCTGCTAAAAAAAAAATAAAATACGCTTTTCCCCATTTTAACAGTAGAAATAAATTTAACCTAATATCCGAACCACTGAATTGAATGTACCACAACAATCAAGGTCGATCATGAGAAAGTGGTATTAGTTTTTCCATTTGCGAGGCCTATTTGGGTGATTAGCTTATTTTGTAGTTCTGTGCCTTTCTGGGAACTACATTACCTGTAGCAGCTGCAGCTCTCTGTGGCTCAGAGCAAAGGTCAGGCCGGGGTCATTGGGGTCAGGCCGGGGTCATTGGAGTCAGCCCAAACACATCCTACAGCCCATCCGCAGGGCTTTGTTTTCCCCTGAAGCACCAAGTGCAGCAGCTTCTGGACCCATATGGGGAACTACATAATAATCTGGCTGCACTTTCAATATCGGTTCCAGTGCTTAGAAAAACCGACTCTTAGTAACATGCCACTTCAACACCTGTGTCCATATTTGTAGGGGATTGACGGTAAAGAGGCACAATCGAGCACGTTCAGCAGAGCTCAGTAAGCCATACCCACGCTCCTGCCATAGCAGCTGCTTCTCTAAGCTCCATAGTTTAAACCATTGACAAATATTTAACTTGCCGAATCCTCAAACAGGTTCATTCATTTGAATGCATTTGAAAAGTATGAATGGTTTTTCCACAAAGTCCTTTCCCAGTAAGCGAATGCTGTTTATGTACAGCGGTGCCAAGCTTGAGTGCGCTCATTAAAACCTTCTTTATGGGTGATCGTGCACCCTCATTAACCTTCAACCCCCCCATTCTCTCTCTCTCTCTCTCTCTCTCTCCACCAGGTGTGTATTTCTCTTGTGGTGCATGTGTGGAGCGTGCCACACACCCACTCCAGAACAACGACGGCTTTTGCTTGCATCTTCCAGTGTTTCTTCTGTCAGCAAGTCCAGCAGAGCTGCAACTCTTCCAGTGCCAGCCCAGAGCCAAGTGAGGAGGCGCCCCACAGTGAGATGGTGAAGATGACAAAGTCTAAGACGTTCCAGGCCTACCTGCCCAACTGTCATCGCACCTACAGCTGCATCCACTGCAGGGCGCACCTGGCCAATCATGACGAGCTCATATCCAAGGTAGAGCGCTCCGTAAAATTCCGCCAAACACCACAATAATCCAAGAGGGGGAGGGGTAGGCAGTCTGGCGGGGGTTCCGCTGTTGCGTGGTAGGGTAAACCCTGCATTTTTATCAAATTGTTTCCTGTTTTCGTTTTGCCCACTGGGAATAATTCGCCCTCTTCAGAAAGGTCAGGGAATGTGACGCGCAGGTGCAAGCAGCATACGGTTTATCTGGATTTAGCATGTTAACCAGGCGTAGTGATTCCCCGCTCCCAAACCATTGTGTGATATACAGGCCATAGGTATCCTAACCACCGTATGACCTACAGGCCATAGGTAGCCTAGCCACTGTATGACGTAGCTTACAGGTTGTAGTTAGTCTGGTCAGTGTATAGACTGTAGTTAGTCTAGCCAGTGTAATATACAGCTTGTAGTTAGCCAAGCCAGTGTCTCATATAAAGGCCATAGTACGTCTGATGAGTGTGTGAAATACAGGCCATAGTTAGCCTAGCTAGCATGTGATATAGAGGCCATAGGTAGCCAAGCGAGTGTGTGATATTCAGGCCATAGTTAGCCTAGTGAGTGTGTGATATAGGCTACAGACCATAGTTAGCCTAGTGAGTGTGTGATATACAGGTTATAGTTAGCCTATGTGAGTGTGTGATATAGGCTACAGACCATAGTTAGCCTTGTGAGTGTGTGATATACAGGCTATAGTTAGCCTAGCTAGTGTGTGATATAGGCTACAGACCATAGTTAGCCAAGCGAGTGTGTGATATTCAGGCTATAGTTAGCCTAGCTAGTGTGTGATATAGACTACAGACCATAGTTAGCCAAGTGAGTGTGTGATATTCAGGCTATAGTTAGCCTAGCTAGTGTGTGATATAGGCTTCAGACCATAGTTAGCCTAGTGAGTGTGTGATATACAGGTTATAGTTAGCCTATGTGAGTGTGTGATATAGGCTACAGACCATAGTTAGCCAAGCGAGTGTGTGATATTCAGGCTATAGTTAGCCTAGCTAGTGTGTGATATAGACTACAGACCATAGTTAGCCAAGCAAGTGTGTGATATTCAGGCTATAGTTAGCCTAGCTAGTGTGTGATATAGGCTTCAGACCTTAGTTAGCCTAGTGAGTGTGTGATATACAGGTTATAGTTAGCCTATGTGAGTGTGTGATATAGGCTTCAGACCTTAGTTAGCCTAGTGAGTCTGTGATATACAGGCTATAGTTAGCCTAGTGAGTCTGTGATATACAGGCTATAGTTAGCCTAGTGAGTGTGTGATATACAGGCTATAGTTAGCCTAGCCAGTGTGTGATATAGGCTACAGACCATAGTTAGCCTAGTGAGTCTGTGATATACAGGCTACACTTGGCCTATGTGAGTGTCTGACAGGCTGTAGTTAGCCTAGCGTGTGTGTGTTATAAACACACTGTAGTTAACCTAGCGAGTGTGTGATACAGGCTGTAGTTGGCATAGCGAGTGTATGATATACAGGCCATAGTTAGCCTAGCCAGTGTGTGATATACAGGCCATAGTTAGCCTAGCCAGTGTGTGATATACAGGCCATAGTTAGCCTAGCGAGTGTATGACATACAGGCCATAGTTAGCCTAGCCAGTGTGTGATATTTTTTTCGCCACAGTATTTCTTCCCACTGGGGAGTTTTTACCTCGATTGCTGTTTGGTTGTTCAGGCCTGGTTTTTGCCCAATTCTCCTTCTGTTTCTCTGTACAGCTTCTTTGTGACAGTTCCCTGTAAAAAGTGCTATACAAACTAAATTGAATATACAGGCTATAGTTAGCCAATGTTCTGCTTAACCCAGCTCCACAGGAGGGTGTGTTTCAGCGGCTTATTAATATGAGCCACACGTCACCTTTCCAGGTGTCTGCACCCATGACTGTGAGCTGGGAAGATGACTGGTCTCACCTGTCATGCTAAACGGTGGGCCTGTCAAATCCAATGAGTGTCTTTAGAGTGGGCCGGCTCTCTGAGCTGGTGAAGGGATCCCACAGTGTCAGGTCTGTGTTGGTGACGGAGGAGGCGCTCTCCCCACTCATCCTGTGTGCTATACCTTTAGTTTGGGCCACTTTAATACAGAACTCAGTGTAATGTTGCACTCATTTAATTTTTTGCCTCAGACTACAACACATTCAGAAGAACTCTGGAAACTACCCTGAATATTTATCCCATAGATGAAAAAATGTGTGATAGGCAAGAGGTTGTGGGAGAGTCTGTAGGTAAAATAGTGCTCCTGTGATACGACCGGACCACGGCTTTTACTGAATTATTAAGGATTATTATTAAGACCCTTTCAGTCCATCTAACAGAGACTGGATGGAAATAAAACAACGGCTGGACTGCATTTTAAAAACAGTTCAAGTTTTGGGCTTGCTGCACTTTAGAAAGACGTTCATAGTAATCATATGCATGGAGGAAACCACTGATAAAGCTGCTTCTATGGGAAATGGGATTTAAGGAAATACATTCATTTGCAGCATGATAGCTTTACTTGCCAGGTCCATAATCCTATGGTTGTATGAGTCTAACCTGGCTGCCCTTTAACATAAAGCTTCTAAAACTTACTAGAACCAACCAGCGGGAAACATTCTTACAAACTGTGACTTCCCTTTCCATATGCTACATTGTCTGGGGTGGAGACGGGTGTAATGATATTCTCCGTAACATGAGGTGATAAATCCAAGCTGTGTCGTGTCTCTGTAGCTTTTTTCTGTTAAGTAGAAAGGTTATTGTCTGCAGTTTTTCCAAGCTTCTGTTTAGCTGATGGAGGCCAAGGAATGCCGGAGAACAGGTACAGGTATTATCTTCACGCACAGCCATGGCTCTGCTGTACTGGATGTGCAACCTTTCAAAATGCATCAGTATTTTTCGGCTGTGGGGTGATGTCAGGCCATAACCCATAATCAGCAGAAGATTTTTTTTAACTTGAATTGTTCTGCTCTCCTCAGACTGTCACCTGAAAGACCTGCCTGGCATGAGTCCGAAACTATTTACTGAACAGCTGAAGTCAGTAGGGAAGTACTTTAAGTGGAGTTTTAGGCAGTAATTTAAGTAGAGTTTTAGGCAGTAATTTAAGTGGAGTTTTAGGCAGTAATTTAAGTGGAGTTTTAGGCAGTACTTTAAGTAGAGTTTTAGGCAGTACTTTAAGTGGAGTTTTAGGCAGTATTTTAAGTGGAGTTTTAGGCAGTATTTTAAGTGGAGTTTTAGGCAGTACTTTAAGTGGAGTTTTAGGCAGTACTTTAAGTGGAGTTTTAGGCAGTACTTTAAGTGGAGTTTTAGGCAGTATTTTAAGTGGAGTTTTAGGCAGTACTTTAAGTGGAGTTTTAGGCAGTACTTTAAGTGGAGTTTTAGGCAGTACTTTAAGTGGAGTTTTAGGCAGTACTTTAAGTGGAGTTTTAGGCAGTAATTTAAGTGGAGTTTTAGGCAGTATTTTAAGTGGAGTTTTAGGCAGTATTTTAAGTGACGTTTTAGGCAGTAAAACCTGGGAGACAATGTAGTTCTTTAATGTTTATATGATGCTTAAATGCCAGCTTTAACCAAAAAACAACACCATTTTATGTTTTGCCCATCTTACTACAGTCTGAGAATTAAAGTCATGAAACTCATTTTGAGGCACCAAAGGTCTCATTTGACAAATGAAGTCATTTCTGAAAGCCATTCAGAGAAAAGATATGAAAGGCCTCTGACTTGCGTTGTATTTTCCAAATCCATACTGAATGCATTGCAGTGGTTTTAGCATTGTGGGAGATTTTAGATTGTAGTTTCAGTTAAAATGAAGTTAAGATTAAATGCATTATGAAAGATGATATTTCAATTGGCCGAAATGCATTATGGAAGATGTAGTTCCAGTAACCTGATCAGGGGAAAAAATGTCTTTCTGTACTTTTTGCTTGAACAATTCTTATATCTGACAACAAGTATGTATCATCTGTTGCATTCATACCACAAACGTTACAAAATTAGAATACGGGCTGAACTGGGGCTCTGTAGGGCTGTACTGGGGCTCTGTAGAGCTCTGTAGGGCTGTACTGGGGTTCTGTAGGGCTCTGTAGGGCTGTACTGGGGCTCAGTAGGGCTGTACTGGGGCTCAGTAGGGCTGTACTGGGGCTCTGTCGGGCTGTACTGGGGCTCTGTAGGGTTCTGTAGGGCTGTACTGGGGCTCTGTAGGGCTGTACTGGGGCTCTGTAGGGTTCTGTAGGGCTGTACTGGGGCTCTGTCGGGCTGTACTGGGGCTCTGTAGGGTTCTGTAGGGCTGTACTGGGGCTCTGTAGGGCTGTACTGGGGCTCAGTAGGGCTGTACTGGGGCTCTGTCGGGCTGTACTGGGGCTCTGTAGGGTTCTGTAGGGCTGTACTGGGGCTCTGTAGGGCTGTACTGGGGCTCTGTAGGGCTCTGTAGGGCTGTACTGGGGCTCTGTAGGGTTCTGTCGGGCTGTACTGGGCCTCTATAGGGATCTGTAGGGCTGTACTGGGCCTCTATAGGGCTCTGTAGGGCTGTACTTGGTCTCTGTAGGGCTCTGTCGGGCTGTAATGGGGCTCTGTAGGGTTCTGTCGGGCTGTACTGGGGCTCTATAGGGCTCTGTCGGGCTGTACTGGGCCTCTATAGGGCTCTGTTGGGCTGTAGGGCTGTACTGGGGCTCTGTAGGGCTGTACTGGGGCTCTGTATGGCTCTGTCAGGCTGTACTGGGGTTCTGTAGGGCTGTACTGGGGCTCTGTAGGGCTCTGTCGGGCTGTACTGGGCCTCTATAGGGCTCTGTCGGGGGGACTGGGCCTCTATAGGGCTCTGTCGGGCTGTACTGGGCCTCTATAGGGCTCTGTCGGGCTGTACTGGGCCTCTATAGGGCTCTTTCGGGCTGTACTGGGGCTCTATAGGGATCTGTAGGGCTGTACTGGGCCTCTATAGGGCTCTGTCGGGCTGTACTGGGGCTCTATAGGGCTCTGTAGGGCTGTACTGGGGCTCTATAGGGATCTGTCGGGCTGTACTGGGGCTCTGTAGGGCTGTACTGGGGCTCTATAGAGATCTGTCGGGCTGTACTGGGGCTCTGTAGGGCTGTACTGGGGCTCTATAGGGATCTGTCGGGCTGTACTGGGGCTCTGTAGGGCTGTACTGGGGCTCTATAGGGATCTGTAGGGCTGTACTGGGGATCTGTAGGGCTGTACTGGGCTCTATAGGGATCTGTAGGGCTGTAGGGCTGTGGGCTGAGTTAGGGACGAAGCACCTGGGGAGAGCCCACAAGGTAACAACCTTCAGCGCCATCTGTGGCTATTTATAGCCCAGCTCAGAAAGCTCTGCCGTGCAGGAGCTGATTATGTCGTTGGGAAGATGATATCCCAACTCTGCAGTTTTCCACGGAGCGCTGCCAGCTGTCTGCACTGATTTAGTGTGATTGGAATGGGAGCCAATGGAAAAGGCAGAACGACCTTACGGGCAGGTTCAGGACGGTCCACAGCCAAGTTTAGTCTTCCATTTTGGGATTACGGGGCGCCGTTGTGACACTCGGGGTTACACTGGGATTTGCTCACACTGTTACTCTGGGGACCTTCCTTCAGGAGTGTCACGTCAGGGTCATTAGTGAGATTAATATCGTTCTCAGTCGGGCCTGCAGAGCCGACGGTAAACACTCAACAGCCTTTCCTTCTGGTGACAACGTAAATTATGATAATACAGTAATACCTTGACATACGAGTTTAATTCGTTCCGTGACCGAGCTCGTAACTCGGTTTACTCGTATATCAAATCAATTTTCCCCATTGAAATTAATTGAAATACCATTAATCCGTTCCAGCCCCCCAAAAAACACCCTCATTTCTTTGTTACGTAGTTATAAAAATGAGAAATGTATTTATAAATAATAAATAATTAATACAAAACATAATACAAAGATAATAAAATAGAATATAAAGAAATAAACTGGTTCTAAACTTAATTGCTACATTATTATTCTTCACTTACACTTAATCTTCATCAGTGACGTTTGCATCTTTTTCATTGACTTTTGGCTTTTTCGTCACGCTTTTCTGACTCTGATCTGCAGGGCGTTTCGATAAAAACCTATCCATGGTGGTTTGTTTCTTCCCTTCAGAATTTTTCGGAAATGCGTTAGGCAAGTGTCATTACACAACGCCAACGCACGACCACGTTTCTTTTCTATAAATTCTGAAACTTTCTCCGCTTGCTCGGCTCGTAACTCGGGTCTAGGCTCGTAAGGAGAAGCAAGAAATTGTCCGAGCAACGGCTCGTAACTCGGAATACTCGTAAGTTAGTGCACTCGTATGTCAAGGTTTTACTGTAATTACAAGTAAAACTAACTTTTGTGGAGACCTATACTGCATTATTACTTGGGGACAATTTTATATTTCAGCTTTATATCGCTTAACTTAAATGTATCATCTAATGTGAGGTTTTAAAAACGTACATGGAAGAATGAGCATAGATGTTTTGTCTTATAATAAATAATAATAAATACCGGAATATATCGCTCCAGGATAAACACACTGAGTTAATATTGAATCCTCTTTTATTTATTATATTTTTCTTCTTTTCATTTTTATTTCGTTTAAAAAAACTAAATAAGACAAATATAAAAAATACAAATATAATTGCAGTTTTTCTCCCAGCCTCGTAATATTTGACTGTTGAATATAAATGAGTTTGAGTTCATATCGTTCATATCTTTTCATATCGCTTTGAAAAGTCCCGTTTGTGGATGGATGTGCTAGTGAGGAGCCTCAGCCCGTTTGTGTATGGATGTGCTAGTGAGGAGCCTCGGACCGTTTGTGTATGGATGTGCTCGTGAGGAGCCTCAGCCCGTTTGTGTATGGATGTGCTCGTGAGGAGCCTCAGCCCGTTTGTGTATGGATGTGCTAGTGAGGAGCCTCAGCCCGTTTGTGTATGGATGTGCTAGTGAGGAGCCTCGGACCGTTTGTGTATGGATGTGCTCGTGAGGAGCCTCGGCCCGTTTGTGTATGGATGTGCTAGTGAGGAGCCTCGGACCGTTTGTGTATGGATGTGCTCGTGAGGAGCCTCGGACCGTTTGTGTATGGATGTGCTCGTGAGGAGCCTCGGACCGTTTGTGTATGGATGTGCTCGTGAGGAGCCTCGGCCCGTTTGTGTATGGATGTGCTCGTGAGGAGCCTCCGCCCGTTTGTGTATGGATGTGCTCGTGAGGAGCCTCGGCCCGTTTGTGTATGGATGTGCTCGTGAGGAGCCTCAGCCCGTTTGTGTATGGATGTGCTCGTGAGGAGCCTCGGCCCGTTTGTGTATGGATGTGCTCGTGAGGAGCCTCAGACCCGTGTGTGTATTGATGTGCTAGTGAGGAGCCTCGGCCCGTTTGTGTATGGATGTGCTCGTGAGGAGCCTCGGCCCGTTTGTGTATGGATGTGCTCGTGAGGAGCCTCGGCCCGTTTGTGTATGGATGTGCTCGTGAGGAGCCTCGGCCCGTTTGTGTATGGATGTGCTCGTGAGGAGCCTCGGACCGTTTGTGTATGGATGTGCTAGTGAGGAGCCTCGGCCCGTTTGTGTATGGATGTGCTCGTGAGGAGCCTCGGACCGTTTGTGTATGGATGTGCTCGTGAGGAGCCTCGGACCGTTTGTGTATGGATGTGCTCGTGAGGAGCCTCGGCCCGTTTGTGTATGGATGTGCTCGTGAGGAGCCTCGGACCGTTTGTGTATGGATGTGCTCGTGAGGAGCCTCGGACCGTTTGTGTATGGATGTGCTAGTGAGGAGCCTCGGACCGTTTGTGTATGGATGTGCTCGTGAGGAGCCTCGGCCCGTTTGTGTATGGATGTGCTCGTGAGGAGCCTCGGCCCGTTTGTGTATGGATGTGCTCGTGAGGAGCCTCGGCCCGTTTGTGTATGGATGTGCTCGTGAGGAGCCTCGGCCCGTTTGTGTATGGATGTGCTAGTGAGGAGCCTCGGCCCGTTTGTGTATGGATGTGCTCGTGAGGAGCCTCGGCCCGTTTGTGTATGGATGTGCTAGTGAGGAGCCTCGGCCCGTTTGTGTATGGATGTGCTCGTGAGGAGCCTCGGCCCGTTTGTGTATGGATGTGCTCGTGAGGAGCCTCGGCCCGTTTGTGTATGGATGTGCTCGTTCGGCCGTTTGTGTATGGATGTGCTCGTGAGGAGCCTCGGCCCGTTTGTGTATGGATGTGCTAGTGAGGAGCCTCGGCCCGTTTGTGTATGGATGTGCTCGTGAGGAGCCTCGGCCCGTTTGTGTATGGATGTGCTAGTGAGGAGCCTCGGCCCGTTTGTGTATGGATGTGCTCGTGAGGAGCCTCGGCCGTTTGTGTATGGATGTGCTAGTGAGGAGCCTCGGCCCGTTTGTGTTTGGATGTGCTCGTGAGGAGCCTCGGCCCCCGTTTGTGTGTGGATGTGCTCGTGAGGAGCCTCAGCCCGTTTGTGTATGGATGTGCTAGTGAGGAGCCTCGGACCGTTTGTGTGTGGATGTGCTCGTGAGGAGCCTTGGCCCGTTTGTGTATGGATGTGCTAGTGAGGAGCCTCGGCCCGTTTGTGTATGGATGTGCTCGTGAGGAGCCTCGGACCCGTTTGTGTATGGATGTGCTAGTGAGGAGCCTCGGCCCGTTTGTGTATGGATGTGCTAGTGAGGAGCCTCGGCCCGTTTGTGTATGGATGTGCTCGTGAGGAGCCTCGGCCCGTTTGTGTATGGATGTGCTAGTGAGGAGCCTCGGACCGTTTGTGTATGGATGTGCTCGTGAGGAGCCTCGGACCGTTTGTGTATGGATGTGCTAGTGAGGAGCCTCGGCCCGTTTGTGTATGGATGTGCTCGTGAGGAGCCTCGGCCCGTTTGTGTATGGATGTGCTAGTGAGGAGCCTCGGCCCGTTTGTGTATGGATGTGCTCGTGAGGAGCCTCGGCCCGTTTGTGTATGGATGTGCTAGTGAGGAGCCTCGGCCCGTTTGTGTATGGATGTGCTAGTGAGGAGCCTCGGCCCGTTTGTGTATGGATGTGCTCGTGAGGAGCCTCGGCCCGTTTGTGTATGGATGTGCTAGTGAGGAGCCTCGGCCCGTTTGTGTATGGATGTGCTCGTGAGGAGCCTCGGCCCGTTTGTGTATGGATGTGCTAGTGAGGAGCCTCGGCCCGTTTGTGTATGGATGTGCTAGTGAGGAGCCTCGGCCCGTTTGTGTATGGATGTGCTCGTGAGGAGCCTCGGCCCGTTTGTGTATGGATGTGCTAGTGAGGAGCCTCGGCCCGTTTGTGTATGGATGTGCTCGTGAGGAGCCTCGGCCCGTTTGTGGATGATGTGTGTAGTGAGAGCCTCGGCCCGTTTGTGTATGGATGTGCTAGTGAGGAGCCTCAGCCCGTTTGTGTATGGATGTGCTAGTGAGGAGCCTCGGCCCGTTTGTGTATGGATGTGCTCGTGAGGAGCCTCGGACCGTTTGTGGATGGATGTGCTCGTGAGGAGCCTCAGCCCGTTTGTGTATGGATGTGCTAGTGAGGAGCCTCGGCCCGTTTGTGGATGGATGTGCTCGTGAGGAGCCTCGGACCGTTTGTGTGTGGATGTGCTAGTGAGGAGCCTCGGACCGTTTGTGTATGGATGTGCTAGTGAGGAGCCTCGGACCGTTTGTGTATGGATGTGCTAGTGAGGAGCCTCGGCCCGTTTGTGGATGGATGTGCTCGTGAGGAGCCTCGGACCGTTTGTGTATGGATGTGCTAGTGAGGAGCCTCGGACCGTTTGTGTATGGATGTGCTCGTGAGGAGCCTCGGCCCGTTTGTGGATGGATGTGCTAGTGAGGAGCCTCGGCCCGTTTGTGTATGGATGTGCTCGTGAGGAGCCTCGGACCGTTTGTGTATGGATGTGCTAGTGAGGAGCCTCGGACCGTTTGTGTATGGATGTGCTAGTGAGGAGCCTCGGACCGTTTGTGTATGGATGTGCTCGTGAGGAGCCTCGGCCCGTTTGTGGATGGATGTGCTAGTGAGGAGCCTCGGCCCGTTTGTGTATGGATGTGCTCGTGAGGAGCCTCGGACCGTTTGTGTATGGATGTGCTAGTGAGGAGCCTCGGCCCGTTTGTGTATGGATGTGCTCGTGAGGAGCCTCGGCCCGTTTGTGGATGGATGTGCTAGTGAGGAGCCTCGGCCCGTTTGTGTATGGATGTGCTCGTGAGGAGCCTCGGACCGTTTGTGTATGGATGTGCTAGTGAGGAGCCTCGGCCCGTTTGTGTATGGATGTGCTAGTGAGGAGCCTCGGCCCGTTTGTGGATGGATGTGCTCGTGAGGAGCCTCGGCCCGTTTGTGTATGGATGTGCTAGTGAGGAGCCTCGGCCCGTTTGTGTATGGATGTGCTCGTGAGGAGCCTCGGCCCGTTTGTGTATGGATGTGCTAGTGAGGAGCCTCGGCCCGTTTGTGTGTGGATGTGCTAGTGAGGAGCCTCGGCCCGTTTGTGTATGGATGTGCTCGTGAGGAGCCTCGGACCGTTTGTGTATGGATGTGCTCGTGAGGAGCCTCGGCCCGTTTGTGTATGGATGTGCTCGTGAGGAGCCTCGGACCGTTTGTGTATGGATGTGCTAGTGAGGAGCCTCGGCCCGTTTGTGTATGGATGTGCTCGTGAGGAGCCTCGGCCCGTTTGTGTATGGATGTGCTAGTGAGGAGCCTCGGCCCGTTTGTGTATGGATGTGCTCGTGAGGAGCCTCGGCCCGTTTGTGTATGGATGTGCTAGTGAGGAGCCTCGGCCCGTTTGTGTATGGATGTGCTTGTGAGGAGCCTCAGCCCGTTTGTGTATGGATGTGCTAGTGAGGAGCCTCGGCCCGTTTGTGTATGGATGTGCTCGTGAGGAGCCTCGGACCGTTTGTGGATGGATGTGCTCGTGAGGAGCCTCAGCCCGTTTGTGTATGGATGTGCTAGTGAGGAGCCTCGGACCGTTTGTGGATGGATGTGCTAGTGAGGAGCCTCGGACCGTTTGTGTGTGGATGTGCTCGTGAGGAGCCTCGGACCATTTGTGTATGGATGTGCTCGTGAGGAGCCTCGGCCCGTTTGTGTGTGGATGTGCTAGTGAGGAGCCTCGGACCATTTGTGTATGGATGTGCTCGTGAGGAGCCTCGGCCCGTTTGTGTGTGGATGTGCTAGTGAGGAGCCTCGGCCCGTTTGTGTGTGGATGTGCTAGTGAGGAGCCTCGGACCGTTTGTGGATGGATGTGCTCGTGAGGAGCCTCGGACCGTTTGTGGATGGATGTGCTAGTGAGGAGCCTCGGCCCGTTTGTGTGTGGATGTGCTAGTGAGGAGCCTCGGCCCGTTTGTGTATGGATGTGCTAGTGAGGAGCCTCGGCCCGTTTGTGTATGGATGTGCTCGTGAGGAGCCTCGGACCGTTTGTGTATGGATGTGCTAGTGAGGAGCCTCGGCCCGTTTGTGTATGGATGTGCTCGTGAGGAGCCTCGGACCGTTTGTGTATGGATGTGCTCGTGAGGAGCCTCGGCCCGTTTGTGTATGGATGTGCTCGTGAGGAGCCTCGGACCGTTTGTGTATGGATGTGCTCGTGAGGAGCCTCGGCCCGTTTGTGTGTGGATGTGCTAATGAGGACCCTCGGACCGTTTGTGTATGGATGTGCTAATGAGGACCCTCGGACCGTTTGTGTGTGGATGTGCTCGTGAGGAGCCTCGGACCGTTTGTGGATGGATGTGCTCGTGAGGAGCCTCAGCCCGTTTGTGGATGGATGTGCTCGTGAGGAGCCTCGGACCGTTTGTGTGTGGATGTGCTCGTGAGGAGCCTCAGCCCGTTTGTGTATGGATGTGCTAGTGAGGAGCCTCGGACCGTTTGTGTATGGATGTGCTAGTGAGGAGCCTCAGCCCGTTTGTGTATGGATGTGCTCGTGAGGAGCCTCAGCCCGTTTGTGTGTGGATGTGCTCGTGAGGAGCCTCAGCCCGTTTGTGTATGGATGTGCTCGTGAGGAGCCTCGGACCGTTTGTGTGTGGATGTGCTAGTGAGGAGCCTCGGACCGTTTGTGTATGGATGTGCTCGTGAGGAGCCTCAGCCCGTTTGTGTATGGATGTGCTAGTGAGGAGCCTCAGCCCGTTTGTGTATGGATGTGCTCGTGAGGAGCCTCAGCCCGTTTGTGTATGGATGTGCTAGTGAGGAGCCTCAGCCCGTTTGTGTATGGATGTGCTAGTGAGGAGCCTCAGCCCGTTTGTGTATGGATGTGCTAGTGAGGAGCCTCAGCCCGTTTGTGTATGGATGTGCTCGTGAGGAGCCTCAGCCCGTTTGTGTATGGATGTGCTCGTGAGGAGCCTCGGACCGTTTGTGTGTGGATGTGCTAGTGAGGAGCCTCGGACCGTTTGTGTATGGATGTGCTCGTGAGGAGCCTCAGCCCGTTTGTGTATGGATGTGCTCGTGAGGAGCCTCGGACCGTTTGTGTATGGATGTGCTAGTGAGGAGCCTCGGCCCGTTTGTGTATGGATGTGCTCGTGAGGAGCCTCGGACCGTTTGTGTGTGGATGTGCTAGTGAGGAGCCTCAGCCCGTTTGTGTATGGATGTGCTCGTGAGGAGCCTCGGACAGCGGAACACAGAGTCTGTTTATTTAGAGTATGTAGGGAGGCTGGTTGGCATGACCACCATTAATGCGTACAGAATTCCTTCTTTTATTGTGTTAAAAAGCAAACGGGTCTATATTTAAATTCAAACAGTCCAATTGTGCATTTAGTGGGCATTTCACCATTCCAAAGACGGCTTGGTAGCAAGTCATAAGGGAATTTTCCTCTGGGGAGAAATGACTCTCTTGCCGGTCTATAGTTTGACAGAAATGTAATTTGTTGAGGGCTGGTGAGCGTATTATTACACATCCTCTTGTGTATTGCATAAGTGTTGCTTTTATGTGACTCAACACACAGCACATTTCACTCTGCTCAGACTGTTTCCTGTCTGCTAGCATGTGACCACTGTGCTCTTCCTGATTGGTCAGCATTAGAGGAGCTGCCTGCCACTCAAAATTTGTGTATTGAGGTATTTTACTTTTCAGTATTTACTGGTACGAACTATAATAATTTTATACATACTATTTAAAGATTTAGTGAAATTGGTGGTTGGTGAAGACCTTGGCTCTGCTTCCGGTATGTTCCACTGGTCTGTCCTCCTTAGGGGACATGCAGGGTATTTATGGGAATCTCAGGCTCTTTTCCATTGGAATGCGGAGAGCTGCGGAATAAATGTGGTTCTTTTTAATGAATGGGCGCGCTGAAGGTGTGAATTTCAGAAAAGCATTCCCAGAATGCTCCAGTGCCTCTGGACTCGCTGATGCTTGGAGCCCCCCCCCCCTCTCTCTCTCTCTCTCTCTCTCTCTCCGTATCCGCCCCTCCTCGGCCACGTCACCTCGATTCGGTGGAGAATCCGGTGGATTCGGTTAGATGTAACAGACAGCTTTAGATGCACACACACGCACTCATGTTGGGGTGCAGTAGATATGTAGGGGTGCAGTGGACATGTTTGGGTGCAGTGGATATGTTGGGGTACAGTGGACATGTTGGGGTGCTTTGCCCAGAGAGGTTTTCTGTCACACAGGGGTGCTGCTTAATTTGAGACATGTCTGCATTTAAAAAAAATATTTTGTTTTTTTTACAGAGGCCAAACCATCGTATTTAAAAAAAATTACTTTATTGATTTTGGCTGCTGCTGGCCTGTAATCTTGATTCACGCTCTGACTTTAACGCAGCAGCGCTACGGTTAGGGCGAGGCTGTCTCATGGCTGTCTCACGGCTGTCTCACGGCTGTCTCACGGCTATCTCATGGCTGACCATTGCACGGGGGTTCGGGGCAGCTGGGGGGTTCAGAGTGGATGCATGGCTAGCAGCACTGTAGAAGTACCTGTTTTTCATATGGAATTTAACATCTGACTACTGCCGTTTAGAGTTTTAAACTTGTTAAAAATAAATGTTATATGCACTCAAAAATCTCGCTATTTCCATACGTACGTGGTCTGAACCGAATGTTCGCTGCTGCGAGGTAAATACCCAAAAAACTCCCAAATGAGGAGGAAAAAAATTATTTTCTTTTTGTCCCTAAAGACTTTTCAATCCCAATGCCAATATTAGAAACATAAAGGCTTTCGCTAACTGATGGTGAAACAGTGAGGGGCTGATATGGTGAAACAGTGAGGGGCTGATATGGTGAAACAGTGAGGGGCCGATATGGTGAAACAGTGACTGGCTGATATGGTGAAACAGTGAGGGGCTGATATGGTGAAACAGTGAGGGGCTGATATGGTGAAACAGTGAGGGGCTGATATAGTGAAACAGTGAGGGGCTGATATGGTGAAACAGTGAGGGGCTGATATGGTGAAACAGTGAGGGGCTGATATGGTGAAACAGTGATGGGCTGATATGGTGAAACAGTGAGAGGCTGATATGGTGAAACAGTGAGGGGCTGATATGGTGAAACAGTGAGGGGCTGATATGGTGAAACAGTGAGAGGCTGATATGGTGAAGCAGTGAGGGGCTGATATGGTGAAACAGTGAGAGGCTGATATGGTGAAACAGTGAGAGGCTGATATGGTGAAGCAGTGAGGGGCTGATATGGTGAAACAGTGACTGGCTGATATGGTGAAACAGTGACTGGCTGATATGGTGAAACAGTGAGAGGCTGATATGGTGAAACAGTGAGAGGCTGATATGGTGAAGCAGTGAGGGGCTGATATGGTGAAGCAGTGAGGGGCTGATATGGTGAAACAGTGACTGGCTGATATGGTGAAACAGTGAGGGGCTGATATGGTGAAACAGTGAGGGGCTGATATGGTGAAACAGTGAGAGGCTGATATGGTGAAACAGTGAGAGGCTGATATGGTGAAACGGTGAGAGGCTGATATGGTGAAGCAGTGAGGGGCTGATATGGTGAAACAGTGACTGGCTGATATGGTGAAACAGTGAGGGGCTGATATGGTGAAACAGTGAGAGGCTGATATGGTGAAACAGTGAGGGGCTGATATGGTGAAACAGTGAGGGGCTGATATGGTGAAACAGTGAGGGGCTGATATGGTGAAACTGTGATGGGCTGATATGGTGAAACAGTGAGGGGCTGATATGGTGAAACAGTGAGGGGCTGATATGGTGAAACAGTGAGGGGCTGATATGGTGAAACAGCGAGGGGCTGATATGGTGAAACTGTGATGGGCTGATATGGTGAAACAGTGAGGGGCTGATATGGTGAAACAGTGAGGGGCTGATATGGTGAAACAGTGAGGGGCTGATATGGTGAAACAGTGAGGGGCTGATATGGTGAAAGAGTGAGGGGCTGATATGGTGAAACAGTGAGGGGCTGATATGGTGAAACAGTGAGGGGCTGATATGGTGAAACAGTGAGGGGCTGATATGGTGAAACAGTGAGGGGCTGATATGGTGAAACAGTGAGAGGCTGATATGGTGAAACAGTGAGGGTGGCTGATATGGTGAAACAGTGAGGGGCTGATATGGTGAAACAGTGAGGTGCTGATATGGTGAAACAGTGAGGGGCTGATATGGTGAAACAGTGAGGGGCTGATATGGTGAAGCAGTGAGGGGGGGCTGATATGGTGAAACAGTGAGAGGCTGATATGGTGAAACAGTGACTGGCTGATATGGTGAAACAGTGAGGGGCTGATATGGTGAAACAGTGAGAGGCTGATATGGTGAAACAGTGAGGGGCTGATATGGTGAAACAGTGAGAGGCTGATATGGTGAAACAGTGAGGGGCTGATATGGTGAAACAGTGAGGGGCTGATATGGTGAAACAGTGAGAGGCTGATATGGTGAAACAGTGAGAGGCTGATATGGTGAAGCAGTGAGAGGCTGATATGGTGAAACAGTGAGGGGCTGATATGGTGAAACAGTGAGGGGCTGATATGGTGAAGCAGTGAGGGGCTGATATGGTGAAGCAGTGAGGGGCTGATATGGTGAAACAGTGAGGGGCTGATATGGTGAAACAGTGAGAGGCTGATATGGTGAAGCAGTGAGAGGCTGATATGGTGAAACAGTGAGGGGCTGATATGGTGAAACAGTGAGAGGCTGATATGGTGAAACAGTGAGGGGCTGATATGGTGAAACAGTGAGGGGCTGATATGGTGAAACAGTGAGTGGCTGATATGGTGAAGCAGTGAGGGGCTGATATGGTGAAACAGTGAGGGGCTGATATGGTGAAACAGTGAGGGGCTGATATGGTGAAGCAGTGAGGGGCTGATATGGTGAAGCAGTGAGGGGCTGATATGGTGAAACGGTGAGGGGCTGATATGGTGAAACGGTGAGGGACTGATAAGGTGAAACGGTGAGGGGCTGATTTGGTGAAACGGTGAGGGGCTGATATGGTGAAACGGTGAGGGGCTGATATGGTGAAACAGTGAGGGGCTGATATGGTGAAACAGTGAGAGGCTGATATGGTGAAACAGTGAGGGGCTGATATGGTGAAACAGTGAGGGGCTGATATGGTGAAACAGTGAGGTGCTGATATGGTGAAGCAGTGAGGGGCTGATATGGTGAAACAGTGAGGGGCTGATATGGTGAAACAGTGAGGGGCTGATATGGTGAAACAGTGAGGGGCTGATATGGTGAAACAGTAAGAGGCTGATATGGTGAAACAGTGAGGGGCTGATATGGTGAAACAGTGAGGTGCTGATATGGTGAAACAGTGAGGGGCTGATATGGTGAAACAGTGAGGGGCTGATATGGTGAAACAGTGAGGGGCTGATATGGTGAAACAGTGAGGGGCTGATATGGTGAAACAGTGAGGGGCTGATATGGTGAAACAGTGAGGGGCTGATATGGTGAAACAGTGAGGGTGGCTGATATGGTGAAACAGTGAGGGGCTGATATGGTGAAACAGTGAGAGGCTGATATGGTGAAACAGTGAGGGTGGCTGATATGGTGAAACAGTGAGGGGCTGATATGGTGAAACAGTGAGGGGCTGATATGGTGAAACAGTGAGGGGCTGATATGGTGAAACAGTGAGGGGCTGATATGGTGAAACAGTGAGGGGCTGATATGGTGAAACAGTGAGGGGCTGATATGGTGAAACAGTGAGGGGCTGATATGGTGAAACAGTGAGGGGCTGATATGGTGAAACAATGAGGGGCTGATATGGTGAAGCAGTGAGGGGCTGATATGGTGAAACAGTGAGGGGCTGATATGGTGAAACAGTGAGAGGCTGATATGGTGAAACAATGAGGGGCTGATATGGTGAAACAGTCAGAGGCTGATATGGTGAAACAGTGAGGGGCTGATATGGTGAAACAGTGAGGGTGGCTGATATGGTGAAGCAGTGAGGGGCTGATATGGTGAAACAGTGAGGGGCTGATATGGTGAAACAGTGAGGGGCTGATATGGTGAAACAGTGAGGGGCTGATATGGTGAAACAGTGAGAGGCTGATATGGTGAAACAGTGAGGGGCTGATATGGTGAAACAGTGAGGGGCTGATATGGTGAAACAGTGAGGGGCTGATATGGTGAAACAGTGAGGGTGGCTGATATGGTGAAACAGTGAGGGGCTGATATGGTGAAACAGTGAGGGGCTGATATGGTGAAACAGTGAGGGGCTGATATGGTGAAACAGTGAGGGGCTGATATGGTGAAACAGTGAGGGGATGATATGGTGAAACAGTGAGGGGCTGATATGGTGAAACAGTGAGGGGCTGATATGGTGAAACAGTGAGGGGCTGATATGGTGAAACAGTGAGAGGCTGATATGGTGAAACAGTGAGGGGCTGATATGGTGAAACAGTGAGGGGCTGATATGGTGAAACAGTGAGGGGCTGATATGGTGAAACAGTGAGGGGCTGATATGGTGAAACAGTGAGGTGCTGATATGGTGAAACAGTGAGGGGCTGATATGGTGAAACAGTGAGGGGCTGATATGGTGAAACAGTGAGGGGCTGATATGGTGAAGCAGTGAGGGGCTGATATGGTGAAACAGTGAGGGGCTGATATGGTGAAACAGTGAGGGGCTGATATGGTGAAACAGTGAGGGGCTGATATGGTGAAACAGTGAGGGGCTGATATGGTGAAACAGTGAGGGGCTGATATGGTGAAACAGTGAGAGGCTGATATGGTGAAACAGTGAGGGGCTGATATGGTGAAACAGTGAGGGGCTGATATGGTGAAACAGTGAGGGGCTGATATGGTGAAGCAGTGAGGGGCTGATATGGTGAAGCAGTGAGGGGCTGATATGGTGAAACAGTGAGAGGCTGATATGGTGAAACAGTGAGGGGCTGATATGGTGAAACAGTGAGGGGCTGATATGGTGAAACAGTGAGGGGCTGATATGGTGAAACAGTGAGGGGCTGATATGGTGAAACAGTGAGGGGCTGATATGGTGAAACAGTGAGGGGCTGATATGGTGAAACAATGAGGGGCTGATATGGTGAAGCAGTGAGGGGCTGATATGGTGAAACAGTGAGGGGCTGATATGGTGAAACAGTGAGAGGCTGATATGGTGAAACAATGAGGGGCTGATATGGTGAAACAGTCAGAGGCTGATATGGTGAAACAGTGAGAGGCTGATATGGTGAAACAATGAGGGGCTGATATGGTGAAACAGTCAGAGGCTGATATGGTGAAACAGTGAGGGGCTGATATGGTGAAACAGTGAGGGTGGCTGATATGGTGAAACAGTGAGGGGCTGATATCGTGAAACAGTGAGGGGATGATATGGTGAAGCAGTGAGGGGCTGATATGGTGAAACAGTGAGGGGCTGATATGGTGAAACAGTGAGAGGCTGATATGGTGAAACAATGAGGGGCTGATATGGTGAAACAGTCAGAGGCTGATATGGTGAAACAGTGAGGGGCTGATATGGTGAAACAGTGAGGGTGGCTGATATGGTGAAACAGTGAGAGGCTGATATCGTGAAACAGTGAGGGGCTGATATCGTGAAACAGTGAGGGGATGATATGGTGAAGCAGTGAGGGGCTGATATGGTGAAACAGTGAGGGGCTGATATGGTGAAACAGTGAGGGGCTGATATAGTGAAACAGTGAGGGGCTGATATGGTGAAACAGTGAGAGGCTGATATGGTGAAACAGTGAGGGGCTGCTATGGTGAAACAGTGAGGGGCTGATATCGTGAAACAGTGAGGGGCTGATATCGTGAAACAGTGAGGGGCTGATATGGTGAAACAGTGAGGTGCTGGTATGGTGAAACAGTGAGGGGCTGATATGGTGAAACAGTGAGGGGCTGATATGGTGAAACAGTGAGGGGCTGATATGGTGAAACAGTGAGGGGCTGATATGGTGAAGCAGTGAGGGGCTGATATGGTGAAACAGTGAGGGGCTGATATGGTGAAACAGTGAGGGGCTGATATGGTGAAACAGTGAGAGGCTGATATGGTGAAACTGTGAGGGGCTGATATGGTGAAACAGTGAGGGGCTGATATGGTGAAACAGTGAGAGGCTGATATGGTGAAAGAGTGAGGGGCTGATATGGTGAAACAGTGAGGGGCTGATATGGTGAAACAGTGAGGGGCCGATATGGTGAAGCAGTGAGGGGCCGATATGGTGAAACAGTGAGGGGCCGATATGGTGAAACAGTGAGGGGCCGATATGGTGTAACAGTGAGGGGCCGATATGGTGAAACAGTGAGGGGCCGATATGGTGAAACAGTGAGAGGCCGATATGGTGAAACAGTGAGGGGCCGATATGGTGAAACAGTGAGGGGCCGATATGGTGAAACAGTGACTGGCTGATATGGTGAAACAGTGAGGGGCTGATATGGTGAAACAGTGAGGGGCTGATATGGTGAAACAGTGAGGGGCCGATATGGTGAAACAGTGAGGGGCTGATATGGTGAAACAGTGAGGGGCTGATATGGTGAAACAGTGAGGGGCTGATATGGTGAAACAGTGAGGGGCTGATATGGTGAAACAGTGAGGGGCTGATATGGTGAAACAGTGAGGGGCTGATATGGTGAAACAGTGATGGGCTGATATGGTGAAACAGTGAGAGGCTGATATGGTGAAACAGTGAGGGGCTGATATGGTGAAACAGTGAGGGGCTGATATGGTGAAACAGTGAGGGGCTGATATGGTGAAACAGTGAGAGGCTGATATGGTGAAGCAGTGAGGGGCTGATATGGTGAAACAGTGAGAGGCTGATATGGTGAAACAGTGAGAGGCTGATATGGTGAAGCAGTGAGGGGCTGATATGGTGAAGCAGTGAGGGGCTGATATGGTGAAACAGTGACTGGCTGATATGGTGAAACAGTGACTGGCTGATACGGTGAAACAGTGAGAGGCTGATACGGTGAAACAGTGAGAGGCTGATATGGTGAAGCAGTGAGGGGCTGATATTGTGAAGCAGTGAGGGGCTGATATGGTGAAACAGTGACTGGCTGATATGGTGAAACAGTGACTGGCTGATATGGTGAAACAGTGAGAGGCTGATATGGTGAAACAGTGAGAGGCTGATATGGTGAAGCAGTGAGGGGCTGATATTGTGAAGCAGTGTGGGGCTGATATGGTGAAACAGTGAGGGGCTGATATGGTGAAACAGTGATGGGCTGATATGGTGAAACAGTGAGAGGCTGATATGGTGAAACAGTGAGGGGCTGATATGGTGAAACAGTGAGGGGCTGATATGGTGAAACAGTGAGGGGCTGATATGGTGAAACAGTGAGAGGCTGATATGGTGAAGCAGTGAGGGGCTGATATGGTGAAACAGTGAGAGGCTGATATGGTGAAACAGTGAGAGGCTGATATGGTGAAGCAGTGAGGGGCTGATATGGTGAAGCAGTGAGGGGCTGATATGGTGAAACAGTGACTGGCTGATATGGTGAAACAGTGACTGGCTGATATGGTGAAACAGTGAGGCTGATAAGGTGAAACAGTGAGAGGCTGATATGGTGAAGCAGTGAGGGGCTGATATTGTGAAGCAGTGAGGGGCTGATATGGTGAAACAGTGACTGGCTGATATGGTGAAACAGTGACTGGCTGATATGGTGAAACAGTGAGAGGCTGATATGGTGAAACAGTGAGAGGCTGATATGGTGAAGCAGTGAGGGGCTGATATTGTGAAGCAGTGTGGGGCTGATATGGTGAAACAGTGACTGGCTGATATGGTGAAACAGTGAGGGGCTGATATGGTGAAACAGTGAGGGGCTGATATGGTGAAACAGTGAGAGGCTGATATGGTGAAACAGTGAGAGGCTGATATGGTGAAACAGTGAGAGGCTGATATGGTGAAACAGTGACTGGCTGATATGGTGAAACAGTGAGGGGCTGATATGGTGAAACAGTGAGAGGCTGATATGGTGAAACAGTGAGGGGCTGATATGGTGAAACAGTGAGGGGCTGATATGGTGAAACAGCGAGGGGCTGATATGGTGAAACAGTGACTGGCTGATATGGTGAAAGAGTGAGGGGCTGATATGGTGAAACAGTGAGGGGCTGATATGGTGAAACAGTGAGGGGCTGATATGGTGAAACAGTGAGGGGCTGATATGGTGAAACAGTGACGGGCTGATATGGTGAAGCAGTGAGGGGGGGCTGATATGGTGAAACAGTGAGAGGCTGATATGGTGAAACAGTGACTGGCTGATATGGTGAAACAGTGAGGGGCTGATATGGTGAAACAGTGAGAGGCTGATATGGTGAAACAGTGAGGGGCTGATATGGTGAAACAGTGAGAGGCTGATATGGTGAAACAGTGAGGGGCTGATATGGTGAAACAGTGAGAGGCTGATATGGTGAAACAGTGAGGGGCTGATATGGTGAAACAGTGAGGGGCTGATATGGTGAAACAGTGAGAGGCTGATATGGTGAAGCAGTGAGGGGCTGATATGGTGAAACAGTGAGAGGCTGATATGGTGAAGCAGTGAGGGGCTGATATGGTGAAGCAGTGAGGGGCTGATATGGTGAAACAGTGACTGGCTGATATGGTGAAACAGTGACTGGCTGATATGGTGAAACAGTGAGAGGCTGATATGGTGAAACAGTGAGAGGCTGATATGGTGAAGCAGTGAGAGGCTGATATGGTGAAGCAGTGAGGGGCTGATATGGTGAAACAGTGACTGGCTGATATGGTGAAACAGTGAGGGGCTGATATGGTGAAACAGTGAGGGGCTGATATGGTGAAACAGTGAGAGGCTGATATGGTGAAACAGTGAGAGGCTGATATGGTGAAACAGTGAGAGGCTGATATGGTGAAGCAGTGAGGGGCTGATATGGTGAAACAGTGACTGGCTGATATGGTGAAACAGTGACTGGCTGATATGGTGAAACAGTGAGAGGCTGATATGGTGAAACAGTGAGAGGCTGATATGGTGAAGCAGTGAGGGGCTGATATTGTGAAGCAGTGAGGGGCTGATATGGTGAAACAGTGACTGGCTGATATGGTGAAACAGTGAGGGGCTGATATGGTGAAACAGTGAGAGGCTGATATGGTGAAACAGTGAGAGGCTGATATGGTGAAACAGTGAGAGGCTGATATGGTGAAGCAGTGAGGGGCTGATATGGTGAAACAGTGACTGGCTGATATGGTGAAACAGTGAGGGGCTGATATGGTGAAACAGTGAGAGGCTGATATGGTGAAACAGTGAGGGGCTGATATGGTGAAACAGCGAGGGGCTGATATGGTGAAACAGCGAGGGGCTGATATGGTGAAACAGCGAGGGGCTGATATGGTGAAACTGTGATGGGCTGATATGGTGAAAGAGTGAGGGGCTGATATGGTGAAAGAGTGAGGGGCTGATATGGTGAAACAGTGACTGGCTGATATGGTGAAAGAGTGAGGGGCTGATATGGTGAAAGAGTGAGGGGCTGATATGGTGAAACAGTGAGGGGCTGATATGGTGAAACAGTGAGGGGCTGATATGGTGAAACAGTGAGAGGCTGATATGGTGAAACAGTGAGGGTGGCTGATATGGTGAAACAGTGAGGGGCTGATATGGTGAAACAGTGAGGGGCTGATATGGTGAAACAGTGAGAGGCTGATATGGTGAAACAGTGAGGGTGGCTGATATGGTGAAACAGTGAGGGGCTGATATGGTGAAACAGTGAGGGGCTGATATGGTGAAACAGTGAGGGGCTGATATGGTGAAACAGTGAGGGGCTGATATGGTGAAGCAGTGAGGGGCTGATTTGGTGAAACAGTGAGGGGCTGATATGGTGAAACAGTGAGGGGCTGATATGGTGAAACAGTGAGAGGCTGATATGGTGAAACTGTGAGGGGCTGATATGGTGAAACAGTGAGGGGCTGATATGGTGAAACAGTGAGAGGCTGATATGGTGAAAGAGTGAGGGGCTGATATGGTGAAACAGTGAGGGGCTGATATGGTGAAACAGTGAGGGGCTGATATGGTGAAGCAGTGAGGGGCCGATATGGTGAAACAGTGAGGGGCCGATATGGTGAAACAGTGAGGGGCTGATATGGTGAAACAGTGAGGGGCTGATATGGTGAAACAGTGAGGGGCTGATATGGTGAAACAGTGAGGGGCCGATATGGTGAAACAGTGAGGGGCCGATATGGTGAAACAGTGAGGGGCCGATATGGTGAAACAGTGAGGGGCCGATATGGTGAAACAGTGACTGGCTGATATGGTGAAACAGTGAGGGGCTGATATGGTGAAACAGTGAGGGGCTGATATGGTGAAACAGTGAGGGGCTGATATGGTGAAACAGTGAGGGGCTGATATGGTGAAACAGTGAGGGGCTGATATGGTGAAACAGTGAGGGGCTGATATGGTGAAACAGTGAGGGGCTGATATGGTGAAACAGTGAGGGGCTGATATGGTGAAACAGTGAGGGGCTGATATGGTGAAACAGTGATGGGCTGATATGGTGAAACAGTGAGAGGCTGATATGGTGAAACAGTGAGGGGCTGATATGGTGAAACAGTGAGGGGCTGATATGGTGAAACAGTGAGGGGCTGATATGGTGAAACAGTGAGAGGCTGATATGGTGAAGCAGTGAGGGGCTGATATGGTGAAACAGTGAGAGGCTGATATGGTGAAACAGTGAGAGGCTGATATGGTGAAGCAGTGAGGGGCTGATATGGTGAAGCAGTGAGGGGCTGATATGGTGAAACAGTGACTGGCTGATATGGTGAAACAGTGACTGACTGATATGGTGAAACAGTGAGAGGCTGATATGGTGAAACAGTGAGAGGCTGATATGGTGAAGCAGTGAGGGGCTGATATTGTGAAGCAGTGAGGGGCTGATATGGTGAAACAGTGACTGGCTGATATGGTGAAACAGTGACTGGCTGATATGGTGAAACAGTGAGAGGCTGATATGGTGAAACAGTGAGAGGCTGATATGGTGAAGCAGTGAGGGGCTGATATTGTGAAGCAGTGAGGGGCTGATATGGTGAAACAGTGACTGGCTGATATGGTGAAACAGTGAGGGGCTGATATGGTGAAACAGTGAGGGGCTGATATGGTGAAACAGTGAGAGGCTGATATGGTGAAACAGTGAGAGGCTGATATGGTGAAACAGTGAGAGGCTGATATGGTGAAACAGTGACTGGCTGATATGGTGAAACAGTGAGGGGCTGATATGGTGAAACAGTGAGAGGCTGATATGGTGAAACAGTGAGGGGCTGATATGGTGAAACAGTGAGGGGCTGATATGGTGAAACAGCGAGGGGCTGATATGGTGAAACAGCGAGGGGCTGATATGGTGAAACTGTGATGGGCTGATATGGTGAAAGAGTGAGGGGCTGATATGGTGAAAGAGTGAGGGGCTGATATGGTGAAACAGTGACTGGCTGATATGGTGAAAGAGTGAGGGGCTGATATGGTGAAACAGTGAGGGGCTGATATGGTGAAACAGTGAGGGGCTGATATGGTGAAACAGTGAGGGGCTGATATGGTGAAACAGTGACGGGCTGATATGGTGAAGCAGTGAGGGGGGGCTGATATGGTGAAACAGTGAGAGGCTGATATGGTGAAACAGTGACTGGCTGATATGGTGAAACAGTGAGGGGCTGATATGGTGAAACAGTGAGAGGCTGATATGGTGAAACAGTGAGGGGCTGATATGGTGAAACAGTGAGAGGCTGATATGGTGAAACAGTGAGGGGCTGATATGGTGAAACAGTGAGAGGCTGATATGGTGAAACAGTGAGGGGCTGATATGGTGAAACAGTGAGGGGCTGATATGGTGAAACAGTGAGAGGCTGATATGGTGAAGCAGTGAGGGGCTGATATGGTGAAACAGTGAGAGGCTGATATGGTGAAACAGTGAGAGGCTGATATGGTGAAGCAGTGAGGGGCTGATATGGTGAAGCAGTGAGGGGCTGATATGGTGAAACAGTGACTGGCTGATATGGTGAAACAGTGACTGGCTGATATGGTGAAACAGTGAGAGGCTGATATGGTGAAACAGTGAGAGGCTGATATGGTGAAGCAGTGAGAGGCTGATAATGTGAAGCAGTGAGGGGCTGATATGGTGAAACAGTGACTGGCTGATATGGTGAAACAGTGAGGGGCTGATATGGTGAAACAGTGAGGGGCTGATATGGTGAAACAGTGAGAGGCTGATATGGTGAAACAGTGAGAGGCTGATATGGTGAAACAGTGAGAGGCTGATATGGTGAAGCAGTGAGGGGCTGATATGGTGAAACAGTGACTGGCTGATATGGTGAAACAGTGACTGGCTGATATGGTGAAACAGTGAGAGGCTGATATGGTGAAACAGTGAGAGGCTGATATGGTGAAGCAGTGAGGGGCTGATATTGTGAAGCAGTGAGGGGCTGATATGGTGAAACAGTGACTGGCTGATATGGTGAAACAGTGAGGGGCTGATATGGTGAAACAGTGAGGGGCTGATATGGTGAAACAGTGAGAGGCTGATATGGTGAAACAGTGAGAGGCTGATATGGTGAAACAGTGAGAGGCTGATATGGTGAAACAGTGAGGGGCTGATATGGTGAAACAGTGACTGGCTGATATGGTGAAACAGTGAGGGGCTGATATGGTGAAACAGTGAGAGGCTGATATGGTGAAACAGTGAGGGGCTGATATGGTGAAACAGCGAGGGGCTGATATGGTGAAACAGCGAGGGGCTGATATGGTGAAACAGCGAGGGGCTGATATGGTGAAACTGTGATGGGCTGATATGGTGAAAGAGTGAGGGGCTGATATGGTGAAAGAGTGAGGGGCTGATATGGTGAAACAGTGACTGGCTGATATGGTGAAAGAGTGAGGGGCTGATATGGTGAAACAGTGAGGGGCTGATATGGTGAAACAGTGAGGGGCTGATATGGTGAAACAGTGAGGGGCTGATATGGTGAAACAGTGAGAGGCTGATATGGTGAAACAGTGAGGGTGGCTGATATGGTGAAACAGTGAGGGGCTGATATGGTGAAACAGTGAGGGGCTGATATGGTGAAACAGTGAGGGGCTGATATGGTGAAGCAGTGAGGGGGGGCTGATATGGTGAAACAGTGAGAGGCTGATATGGTGAAACAGTGACTGGCTGATATGGTGAAACAGTGAGGGGCTGATATGGTGAAACAGTGAGAGGCTGATATGGTGAAACAGTGAGAGGCTGATATGGTGAAACAGTGAGGGGCTGATATGGTGAAACAGTGAGAGGCTGATATGGTGAAACAGTGAGGGGCTGATATGGTGAAACAGTGAGGGGCTGATATGGTGAAGCAGTGAGGGGCTGATATGGTGAAGCAGTGAGGGGCTGATATGGTGAAACAGTGACTGGCTGATATGGTGAAACAGTGAGGGGCTGATATGGTGAAACAGTGAGGGGCTGATATGGTGAAACAGTGAGGGGCTGATATGGTGAAGCAGTGAGGGGCTGATATGGTGAAACAGTGAGGGGCTGATATGGTGAAACAGTGAGGGGCTGATATGGTGAAGCAGTGAGGGGCTGATATGGTGAAACAGTGACTGGCTGATATGGTGAAACAGTGAGAGGCTGATATGGTGAAACAGTGAGGGGCTGATATGGTGAAACAGTGAGGGGCTGATATGGTGAAGCAGTGAGGGGCTGATATGGTGAAGCAGTGAGGGGCTGATATGGTGAAGCGGTGAGGGGCTGATATGGTGAAGCGGTGAGGGGCTGATATGGTGAAACGGTGAGGGGCTGATATGGTGAAACGGTGAGGGGCTGATATGGTGAAACAGTGTGGGGCTGATATGGTGAAACAGTGAGAGGCTGATATGGTGAAACAGTGAGGGGCTGATATGGTGAAACAGTGAGGGGCTGATATGGTGAAACAGTGAGGGGCTGATATGGTGAAACAGTGAGGGGCTGATATGGTGAAACAGTGAGAGGCTGATATGGTGAAGCAGTGAGGGGCTGATATGGTGAAGCAGTGAGGGGCTGATATGGTGAAGCAGTGAGGGGCTGATATGGTGAAACAGTGATTGGCTGATATGATGCTGTTGCACGCTCTTTTTTAGGAGTTAGTGAAACGTCTGTCGTTAAGCCGTGGCCTGTCGGTGGGTGGTTGGGGGGGGGGGGGGGCGGGGGCGGGGGGGGCTTGTGAGCGCTAACGCTGTGTCCCTGACTTACTCCAGATTAGAACACTGAGCTCAACACTAACACTGGGATCAGGGCTCCTCTCACACAACTGTCTGCTCCTATAAACACTCATAATTAAGCACCCGGAGGTGTGATTTGATGGCTCTGGTGACATTCATAATTAGTTGGAGGGGGGGACATCCTTTGAAGGGCTTTATAAATCAAGATAAAATGCAGAGTTGTTAGGGCTGCAGTGAGCATTGAGGTGTGATGCAGGCGGATCAGGCAAGAGCCACAGTCAGCGGCGCTCAAGTTAGCCTGCACCGCTCCCGTTAGCCATTAGCCTGTGACATTCCCGTTAGCCTGAGCCACTTCCGTTAGCCATTAGCCTGTGACATTCCCGTTAGCCTGAGCCGCTTCCATTAGCCTGTGACACTCCCGTTAGCCATTAGCCTGTGACACTCCCGTTAGCCATTAGCTGTTAGCCTGCGGCACTCCAGTTAGCCTGCGCTGCTTCCATTAGCCTTCGGCCTGTGGAGCTCCCATTAGCCTGTCCTGGTGTCCAGTATTACAGGCTTGCATTAACACTGACTAACAGCAGAGTAACATCATCAAAGCCTTCCATGACCAGCTGTGGACCTGACGCAGTTGTAGCGAGCCGTGTTTACCGCACAGAACCTGTGGTTCAGACTGCCTCCTTCTGCTCCTGAAGGGGCCTTGGTTCTGACCCGCTGTTTTCCATTTATGGATTCGGAGTGTTGAACCCGCGTCATGTCACGAGAGGGAACCAGCCTGTGGGTTAGCACTTACACATGGAAATAATTCCTGTTTTTGGCAAATTAACTGATTTGGCAGTCAAAGACTAAATATTATGGAGCCAAGCCCGGGCAGTGTGTAGAGTGCCCCCTCTGGTGTCTGTGGGTAAGGACTGAGGGACAGGTCCTACGGCGCTCACTGAAGGTCACACCCCAGGCCCGGCTCTGGCAGTGACACGCATTACTCCAGGGCTCAGTGCTGGAGCAGCTGGCGGCTTTATTAGCCTGAGAGCTACTTTGCAGTGGAAAATAAAAGCCGATTGGCCTGATTGACTGTGTCTCAGTGACGCACAGGCAGACTATCAGACTGTGTCTCAGTGACGCACAGGCAGACTGTCAGGCTGTGTCTCAGTGACGCACAGGCAGACTGTCAGGCTGTGTCTCAGTGACGCACAGGCAGACTGTCAGGCTGTGTCTCAGTGATGCACAGGCAGACTGTCAGGCTGTGTCTCAGTGACGCACAGGCAGACTGTCAGGCTGTGTCTCAGTGACGCACAGGCAGACTGTCAGACTGTGTCTCAGTGACGCACAGGCAGACTATCAGGCTGTGTCTCAGTGACGCACAGGCAGACTGTCAGGCTGTGTCTCAGTGACGCACAGGCAGACTGTCAGACTAAACAACAAGTCAACCTCAGTGACAGTTCAGTGAACATTATACACACACACACGTACACACGCACACACTCTCACACACTCACATGTACACATGCACACACACACTCACACGTACACATGCACACACTTTCACACACAGACGCACACACACTCGCACACATGGACACACACACACACACACTCACACTCACTTGCACACACATGCACAAACTCATACACAGGCTTACACACACAGACACTCGCACACACACACACACACACACACACACATGAAGAGGACGTTGTGTGCAGCAGTTCTGGGTTGTTTGAAAGCCGCAGCTGAAGGAAGCTTTTGCAGCTCTGGAGGGAACAAGCGGCAGAGTCACCTGGAGACTCATCTACGCTTAACATGGCTCCAGTCACCTGTGTTACCATGACGTGCGCAGAGCTCCTGAAAACAGCCGTCGCGCTGAGCACAACGTCCCTGTCAGCCCCTCATTTCCGTCTCTGTACTCACACTTCCTCTTTCATGCTGGAAGCTCACAAGACAAGCCTCCTTTTTAATGTAAATTAATTTCAAGTTCTAAGTATTTAAAGTTTTTTTCTTAACGTAGATATGTGTGAGACACAGCGCTCGCTGTAACTGAGAGAGCTGTAGGCATTTTGGGGGGGGGGCAGGAGCAAGATGAGGGAGAGCTGGAGGAAGAGGAGGGAGTGCTAGAGGAAGAGGAGGAGAGATGGAGGAAGAGGAGGGCGAGCATGAGGAAGAGGAGGGAGAGCATGAGGAAAAGGATGGAGAGAGGGAGAAGAGGAGGAAGAGGAGGGAGAGAGGGAGATGATGTAATGGGTTTGTGCTCTTATAACACACATGGGGCTCTATCTTGGCGATCCTAGCGCTTTGTCTAAACGCATGGCGTAAAGTGCATTTAGGGCGTGTCCAAGTCCACTTTTGCTAGTTTGACGGAGTGTTTTTTGAGCGCTAAACACGGCGCAACGTGCAAATGGGCTGAACTGAGTCTCTTGGTGTGTCTTGTGCGTGACATGCAATAAACCAATCAAAATGTCCTATCCCATTCTCTTTAAAAGCCTGCTTTTCCACCTTGGTGGATTGCTTATATGATGGTGAAACAGACATGCTCGTGCGTGTTTAGTGCGATCAAGGAATAGGCTATATGGATCAATAGTATGATCAATATTATTCAGACTAACCATTATGAGTTCTGGGTAATTCCCGACAGGGCTGTTATTTTACAAAATATATGCGGTTAAATTTTGTTAAAGGCACCTGCAACAGGTGAGAATAAGCTACGAATGGCTTCCGTCTCACCTTAGAAAACGGCAAATTAGCATGCTTATTTAACTAATTTCGTTTGATTATGCAATAAAGCATTGTCAATCATCAATTCCATGAGGATGTTCTCATGCAGTTCTCAAAGTTCAAGCTTCATCCGAAGTTCATTACCTGCATTCTAATATTGATTAATAAGATAAATACCTTTATTTTGCCTCAGGAGGTAGAGCGGGGCGTCCGCTGATCGCAGGGTTGGCGGTTTGATCCCCGGCTCCTCCTGTCCACATGTCAAAGTGTCCTTGGGCAAGACACTGAACCCCAAATTGCTCCCAATGAGCAGGCTAGTGCCTCGCATGGTGGCTGCCGCCATTGGTGTGTGAATGTGTGTGTGAACGGGTGAGTGAGAGGCCATTGTAAAGCGCTTTGGATAAAGGTGCTATATAAGTGCAGTCCATTTACCATTTACCTTAATGGTTACACTAAATACAATAAAGCTGTCAGGTCGGAAACCCATAGGTTCACGCATATTTTTCTTTGTTTTATAATGTCCTGCTTATGGAAATGTGACCAACGCGTTTTACTAGCAGCTAATGAGAAGACTGAAAAGTGCATTTTAAAGCAGGTGAAACAGATCGGCTCCCGTGCGAAGCACACATGCAGAGAATGGCATTAAAATTAAATGTGAATTAATTGTTCTCTTTAAAATCATTTTGTTTAGTTATGGAATAACGGGTGAAATCAGCTGGGTTTTAATAAGCTGAGAGTATGGAAGCCTGGTCACTGTAATTTAAAAAATATGAAGGGTGAAGAATAAGGTTAAATTCAGTTAACATGGTGAAATTTATCTCCGTTGTTTAACCGTAGGCTATCGAAAAAACCTTATGCACAGCGAATCCCGGGGACTGTAGCCTAGGCTATTTGAAAAACAATAAATGCAATATTCACTGGACAAGGTTTTGAACTTTTTTCAGTCAAAATCATTCTATTTACTTACAGGCTGTAGGTCTAGAGAGCTTTATTGTAATGACATCTGAAGCGCATTTTCAGAACTCAAATGTCCGTCTATTGCAGTGCGCGAGTTTTCCATTGAATGACAATTCACACATTAGGTGTAAATGATAATTTGCGCATTAGGCTTGATATAGGTGTTATCAGCTCCTTTTCAATGGATAGCCATTGTCCCGTAACAGAAGATTGTCCCCCCAGAATATTACAGGAATTATTGACAAATATATGCTAAATCATAGCTTGATCCAAGATAATTGCGAATAGTCTATACATGTAACCTTACACATACCATATACCATCGTACCATCACGACCTTCCCCTTCACTGAGGGACAGACATGGTCTTTGACCTATGGACCCTTATTATTATACATTCTTTGATATAGCCTATACAATAATAATATTTCACATTGTAATCTTGATATTTGTATTCATGCTTGTGCGCGCCCCAGTGCTGTTTCTAGACTGCTTTGATTGGGGGGGGGGGCATGAAGAGATGTTGGTGGGGCACAAGGGGGGGATGAAGTAGTGGGGGGTCTGGGGGTCTGGGGGTCCTCCCCCAAAAAAATGTCAGCTTTTTAAAACTAATTTCCTGCATGAGTTTTTATTACATTTTAAACCCACCTCCACCCTCCTCATCTTACACGAGGACAACTTTATTTATGCTCAATAATGCCAAATCATTATCTAATCTTATATGGAAACAAGGATATTAAAAATGATCATTTCAGTCTCTTTGTGCTATTTTCTATTGTGAAACTACGTTACTGTAACTGGCTCATCATTTTCATTTATATTTTAGCCATACTCCCCCTATTTTTTATGCCTGAGACGCCGGGGGGCTTGCCTCTATTGACGGCTGCCGTTTCACCGTGAGAGTGATAGAGAACGTAAGAGAGAGAGAGAAAGATATGATAGTGTATTTTAATATATGGGAAGTATTCCAAAGTTTGAGGAAATTGGTCTATGGCTGACTAGCCAACACGCAGCAGTAGGCTAGCGCCTAGCTAACACACACACGGGCGCACACACACACGTGCAGCCAGCAGCTAATGCAATGCTGCAGATGTTTCGCAGAATTGCAGCTATAACAACTAGGCTAGATTCAACATGTAATCAATCTATTTAAAATCAAATCTCCCAGATGGAGACTCTCGCCACTATCCTCAACTCACTGAGTAAGCTAGGCTAGCGAATATTATATCCTAAGCAATGCGTAACAGTTCACTTGGTATTTAATCGGCTTAAGCGCTAGGGCCTATAATAAACCCTGCGCCGGGTGTAAGATAGCAAAGACTCTTGCGTTTGGGTTAGCGCCGCTTAGCGCCGGGTGTAAGATAGCAAAGACACTTGCGTTTGGGTTCGCGCCGAGTGTAAGATAGCAAAGACACTTGCGTTTGGGTTAGCGCCGCTTTGCGTTTCGGTTCACGCCGAGTGTAAGATAGCAAAGACACTTGCGTTTGGGTTAGCGCCGCTTTGCGCCGGGTGTAAGATAGCAAAGACACTTGCGTTTGGGTTAGCGCTGCTTAGCGCCGGGTGTAAGATAGCAAAGACACTTGCATTTGGGTTTGCGCCGCTTAGCGCCGGGTGTAAGATAGCAAAGACACTTGCGTGTTGGTTAGCCGCTTTGCGCCGGGTGTAAAATAGCAAAGACACTTGCGTTTTGGTTAGCCGCTTTGCGCCGGGTGTAAAATAGCAAAGGCACTTGCGTTTGGGTTAGCGCCGCTTTGCGCCGGGTGTAAGATAGCAAAGACACTTGCGTTTGGGTGAGCGCCGAGTGTAAGATAGCAAAGACAATTCGGCTGTGGCTCAGGAGGTAGAGCGGGTCGTCCGCTGATTGCAGTGTTGGCGGTTCGATCCCCGGCTCCTCCTGTCCACGTGTCGAAGTGTCCTTGGGCAAGACACTGAACCCCAAATTGCTCCCAATGAGCAGGCTAGCGCCTTGCATGGTGGCTGCCGCCATTGGTGTGTGAATGTGTGTGAACGGGTGAGTGAGAGGCCATTGTAAAGCGCTTTGGATAAAGGCGCTATATAAGTGCAGTCCATTTACCATTTACAATTGTGTTTGGGTTAGCGCTGCTTAGCGCCGGGTGTAAGATAGGGCCCGTGGCGTCAGGAGGACCCATTATCATTAGTATTTGTTCAGTTTCCAAGTGCATTTAACTTTACAGGCTACAGCTACTGTATGTGCAGTCATTGCCCTGGAAAGTATTTGACCGTTGGTGAAGCTGATAAAGTTTGAGACTGTGAGTGTGCAGGGAACGGAGAGAGCCCTTTCTGGACTAAATAACTGTTTTATTCACATGTATTTGGGGAGAAGGACTGCTCTAAATAACCCTGTTTTATTCACATGTATTTGGGGAGAAAGACTGCTCTAACTAACCCTGTTTTATTCACATGTATTTGGGGAGAAGGACTACTCTAAATAACCATTTTATTCACATGTATTTGGGGAGAAGTACTGCTCTAAATAACCCTGTTTTATTCACATGTATTTGGGGAGAAGGACTGCTCTAAATAACCATGTTTTATTCACATGTATTTGGGGAGAAAGACTGCTCTAACTAACCCTGTTTTATTCACATGCATTTGGGGAGAAGGACTGCTCTAAATAACCCTGTTTTATTCACATGTATTTGGGGAGAAGGACTACTCTAAATAACCATTTTATTCACATGTATTTGGGGAGAAGGACTGCTCTAAATAACCCTATTTTATTCACATGTATTTGGGGAGAAGGACTACTCTAAATAACCCTGTTTTATTCACATGTATTTGGGGAGAAGGACTGCTCTAAATAACCCTGTTTTATTCACATGTATTTGGGGAGAGGGACTACTCTAAATAACCATTTTATTCACATGTATTTGGGGAGAAGGACTGCTCTAACCCTGTTTTATTCACATGTATTTGGGGAGAGGACTGCTCGAAATAACCCTGTTTTATTCACATGTATTTGGAGAGAAGGACTGCTCTAAATAACCCTGTTTTATTCACATGTATTTGGGGAGAAGGACTGCTCTAAATAACCGTTTTATTCACATGTATTTGGGGAGAAGGACTGCTCTAAATAACCGTTTTATTCACATGCATTTGGGGAGAAGGACTGCTCTAAATAACCCTGTTTTATTCACATGTATTTGGGGAGAAGGACTGCTCTAAATAACCCTGTTTTATTCACATGTATTTGGGGAGAAGGACTGCTCTAAATAACCCTGTTTTATTCAAATGTATTTGGGGAGAAGGACTACTCTAAATAACCATTTTATTCACATGTATTTGGGGAGAAGAACTACTCTAAATAACCCTGTTTTATTCACATGTATTTGGGGAGAAAGACTGCTCTAAATAACCGTTTTATTCACATGTATTTGGGGAGAAGCACTACTCTAAATAACCATTTTATTCACATGTATTTGGGGAGAAGGACTGCTCTAAATAACCCTGTTTTATTCACATGTATTTGGGGAGAAGGACTGCTCTAAATAACCCTGTTTTATTCACATGTATTTGGGGAGAAGGACTGCTCTAAATAACCCTGTTTTATTCACATGTATTTGGGGAGAAGGACTGCTCTAAATAACCCTGTTTTATTCACATGTATTTGGGGAGAAGGACTGCTCTAAATAACCCTGTTTTATTCACATGTATTTGGGGAGAAGGACTGCTCTAAATAACCCTGTTTTATTCACATGTATTTGGGGAGAAGGACTGCTCTAAATAACCCTGTTTTATTCACATGTATTTGGAGAGAAGAACTGCTCTAAATAACCCTGTTTTATTCACATGTATTTGGGGAGAAGGACTACTCTAAATAACCCTGTTTTATTCACATGTATTTGGGGAGAAGGACTACTCTAAATAACCATTTTATTCACATGTATTTGGAGAGAAGGACTGCTCTAAATAACCCTGTTTTATTCACATGTATTTGGGGAGAAGGACTGCTCTAAATACCCCTGTTTTATTCACATGTGTTTGGGGAGAAGGACTGCTCTAAATAACCGTTTTATTCACATGTATTTGGGGAGAAGGACTGCTCGAAATAACCCGGTTTTATTCACATGTATTTGGGGAGAAGGACTGCTCTAAATAACCCTGTTTTATTCACATGTATTTGGGGAGAAGGACTGCTCTAAATACCCCTGTTTTATTCACATGTGTTTGGGGAGAAGGACTGCTCTAAATAACCCTGTTTTATTCACATGTATTTGGGGAGAAGGACTGCTCTAAATACCCCTGTTTTATTCACATGTATTTGGGGAGAAGGACTGCTCGAAATAACCCGGTTTTATTCACATGTATTTGGGGAGAAGGACTGCTCTACATAACCATGTTTTATTCACATGTATTTGGGACCAAAGAAAAACAGGCACACAAAGAGAGCTTCATACTTAAACACACACATTTATGTAATGCACATGTTGGCACCCGGCCAGAGCCTAACAACCAAAACGCAGTTTGACTTAGAGGGGCTTTTTCCAGCAGGTCCTAGTACCCATCCCCACAGTGCATATGTCTGCTCTCCTTCTTTAGGGATACCCCAGAGCTGCTGTTCACCACAGAGCTGCTGTTCACCACAGTGCTGTTTCACCACAGAGCTGCTGTTCACCACAGTGCTGTTTCACCACAGAGCTGCTGTTCACCACAGAGCTGCTGTTCACCACAGTGCTGTTTCACCACAGAGCTGCTGTTCACCACAGAGCTGCTGTTCACCACAGAGCTGCTGTAAATCTTTGAGAACACTGATGTACCATGCATACTGTCCTGTCATTTAACTCTCTCTCTCCCCCTCTCTCTTTTTTAGTCGTTCCAAGGCAGCCAAGGCCGAGCCTACCTCTTTAACTCTGTGTAAGTATCCTCCTGTTTCTCTACCTCTTTAACTCTGTGTAAGTATCCTCCTGTTTCTCTACCTCTTTAACTCTGTGTGAGTATCCTCCTGTTTCTCTACCTCTTTAACTCTGTGTGAGTATCCCCCTGTCTCTCTACCTCTTTAACTCTGTGTGAGTATCCTCCTGTTTCTCTACCTCTTTAACTCTGTGTGAGTATCCCCCTGTCTCTCTACCTCTTTAACTCTGTGTGAGTATCCTCCTGTTTCTCTACCTCTTTAACTCTGTGTGAGTATCCTCCTGTTTCTCTACCTCTTTAACTCTGTGTGAGTATCCCCCTGTCTCTCTACCTCTTTAACTCTGTGTGAGTATCCCCCTGTCTCTCTACCTCTTTAACTCTGTGTGAGTATCCTCCTGTTTCTCTACCTCTTTAACTCTGTGTGAGTATCCCCCTGTCTCTCTACCTCTTTAACTCTGTGTGAGTATCCCCCTGTCTCTCTACCTCTTTAACTCTGTGTGAGTATCCCCCTGTCTCTCTACCTCTTTAACTCTGTGTGAGTATCCCCCTGTCTCTCTACCTCTTTAACTCTGTGTGAGTATCCTCCTGTTTCTCTACCTCTTTAACTCTGTGTGAGTATCCCCCTGTCTCTCTACCTCTTTAACTCTGTGTAAGTATCCTCCTGTTTCTCTACCTCTTTAACTCTGTAAGTATCCCCCTGTCTCTCTACCTCTTTAACTCTGTGTAAGTATCCCCCTGTTTCTCTACCTCTTTAACTCTGTGTGAGTATCCCCCTGTCTCTCTACCTCTTTAACTCTGTGTGAGTATCCTCCTGTTTCTCTACCTCTTTAACTCTGTAAGTATCCCCCTGTTTCTCTACCTCTTTAACTCTGTGTGAGTATCCCCCTGTCTCTCTACCTCTTTAACTCTGTGTGAGTATCCCCCTGTTTCTCTACCTCTTTAACTCTGTGTGAGTATCCCCCTGTCTCTCTACCTCTTTAACTCTGTGTGAGTATCCCCCTGTCTCTCTACCTCTTTAACTCTGTGTGAGTATCCCCCTGTCTCTCTACCTCTTTAACTCTGTAAGTATCCTCCTGTTTCTCTACCTCTTTAACTCTGTAAGTATCCTCCTGACTCTCTACCTCTTTAACTCTGTGTGAGTATCCTCCTGTTTCTCTACCTCTTTAACTCTGTAAGTATCCTCCTGTTTCTCTACCTCTTTAACTCTGTAAGTATCCTCCTGACTCTCTACCTCTTTAACTCTGTGTAAGTATCCTCGCTGTCTCTCTACCTCTTTAACTCTGTGTGAGTATCCCCCTGTCTCTCTACCTCTTTAACTCTGTGTGAGTATCCCCCTGTCTCTCTACCTCTTTAACTCTGTGTGAGTATCCCCCTGTTTCTCTACCTCTTTAACTCTGTGTGAGTATCCCCCTGTCTCTCTACCTCTTTAACTCTGTGTGAGTATCCTCCTGTTTCTCTACCTCTTTAACTCTGTGTGAGTATCCTCCTGTTTCTCTACCTCTTTATTTTTGATATCACATGTATATACATACAGTTGCTTATTTTTTATATCACGTGTATATACAGGCGGTTATTTTTGATATCATGTGTATATATGGGTGGTTATTTTTGATATCACGTGTATATATGGGTTGTTATTTTTGATATCACGTGTATATACAGGCGGTTATTTTTTATATCACGTGTATATACAGGCGGTTATTTTTGATTTCACGTGTATATACAGGCGGTTATTTTTGATTTCACGTGTATATACAGGCGGTTATTTTTGATTTCATGTGTATATATGGGTTGTTATTTTTTATATCATGTGTATATACAGGCGGTTATTTTTTATATCATGTGGATATACAGGTGGTTATTTTTTATATCATGTGGATATACAGGTGGTTATTTTTGATATCACGTGTATATACAGGCGGTTATTTTTAATATAATGTGTACATATGGGTAGTTATTTGAGCTGACGTGCAGTAAACAGCATTGCGTGTGAAGGCAGGTTACAGGCCCTGGTGTAGCTCAGCCTGGGGGCTGTAATGTGTTTAACCAGGCACACACATCCAAATGAGTCTCGGCTCGTCTCTCACACACAGCTAGAGAGAGAGCGAATATGGCAGGATTAAGCCCCGCCCCACTGGTCACATGTGCTCTCATATATTACATCTTGTTTATTCCTTTATGACCAAGTGATTTTGCCATTATGCTAATATTTCCTGTGACACTGTTTCCCTGCGACACTGTTTCCCTGCGACACTGTTTCCCTGCGACACTGTTTCCCTTAGAGACTGTTTCCCTGCGACACTGTTTCCCTGCGACACTGTTGTGGTAGATTAGTTAAGGCACGTAGACATGGGACATACAGCATAGTACCTGGAGGGTTAATAATGGTCACCAGTAAAGAATAAAAAACGAGGGGATAAAAGTTAAAAGTATATCAATCATGTACCGTTTCTGTGTACATAATCACTGTTACATGGTTACCATAGATGTTCAGATGGATTTTGATTGATGTTAAACATTAAAGGAATCTTGGCTTGAAATGACTGAATTCACACATAAATTAACTGTAAGCTGTGAGTGTGACCATCTCTCTCTCTCTCTCTCTCTCTCTCTCTCTCTCTCTCTCCCTCCCTCACTCTCTCTCTCTCTCTCTCACCCCCCCCCCCTCTCTCTCTCTCTCAGGGTGAATGTGGGCTGTGGCCCTGCGGAGGAGAGGGTGCTGCTCACAGGTCTTCACGCCGTGGCGGATATTTACTGTGAAAACTGCAAAACCACTCTAGGGTGGAAATACGTAAGTGTGTCATTACTGCGCTTCCTGTCTCTGGCCCCGCCCACATTTACCGCACTTCCTGTCTCCGGCCCCGCCCACATCAGGCTTTGCTTTGGCTCTGAATAACGCTTTCTCTGGTCAAGGTGTGGGACGTCTTTGTGTCCAGACTGCTCTATAGTGTGTGTGCTCTGTGCAGCCATGTCTAATGTAGTCTGCACACTTGTACTGTGAATTCTGTCTGTGCAGAGTGACAGAAAGGTTTTGGTTCTATTGGTAAGATATACTCCTGTGTATTCCAGATGTCTTGACACAAATATCCTGACTGTTCAACACAAACACATTATTTTCACCCCTCTAATATGATGACGAGGCTGGGCGTACTTCACATTTAACAGACGAGGCTGGGAGTACTTCACATTTAACAGACGAGGCTGGGCGTACTTCACATTTAACAGACCAGGCTGGGTGTACTTCACACTTAACAGACCAGGCTGGGTGTACTTCACATTTAACAGACCAGGCTGGGTGTACTTCACATTTATCAGACGAGGCTGGGAGTACTTCACATTTAACAGACGAGGCTGGGCGTACTTCACATTTAACAGACCAGGCTGGGTGTACTTCACACTTAACAGACCAGGCTGGGCGTACTTCACATTTAACAGACCAGGCTGGGTGTACTTCACATTTAACAGACCAGGCTGGGCGTACTTCACATTTAACAGACCAGGCTGGGAGTACTTCACATTTAACAGACGAGGCTGGGAGTACTTCACATTTAACAGACGAGGCTGGGCGTACTTCACACTTAACAGACCAGGCTGGGTGTACTTCACATTGATCAGACGAGGCTGGGCGTACTTCACATTTAACAGACCAGGCTGGGAGTACTTCACATTTAACAGACCAGGCTGGGTGTACTTCACATTTAACAGACGAGGCTGGGAGTACTTCACATTTAACAGACGAGGCTGGGCGTACTTCACACTTAACAGACCAGGCTGGGTGTACTTCACATTTATCAGACGAGGCTGGGCGTACTTCACATTTAACAGACCAGGCTGGGTGTACTTCACATTTAACAGACGAGGCTGGGAGTACTTCACATTTAACAGACGAGGCTGGGTGTACTTCACACTTAACAGACCAGGCTGGGTGTACTTCACATTTATCAGACGAGGCTGGGTGTACTTCACATTTAACAGATCAGGCTGGGTGTACTTCACATTTATCAGACGAGGCTGGGTGTACTTCACATTTAACAGACGAGGCTGGGCGTACTTCACATTTAACAGACGAGGCTGGGCGTACTTCACACTTAACAGACCAGGCTGGGTGTACTTCACATTTATCAGACGAGGCTGGGTGTACTTCACATTTAACAGACCAGGCTGGGTGTACTTCACATTTAACAGACGAGGCTGGGCGTACTTCACACTTAACAGACCAGGCTGGGTGTACTTCACATTTAACAGACCAGGCTGGGTGTACTTCACATTTATCAGACGAGGCTGGGTGTACTTCACATTTAACAGACGAGGCTGGGCGTACTTCACATTTAACAGACGAGGCTGGGCGTACTTCACACTTAACAGACCAGGCTGGGTGTACTTCACATTTATCAGATGAGGCTGGGCGTACTTCACATTTAACAGACGAGGCTGGGCGTACTTCACATTTAACAGACGAGGCTGGGCGTACTTCACATTTAACAGACGAGGCTGGGCGTACTTCACATTTAACAGACGAGGCTGGGCGTACTTCACATTTAACAGACCAGGCTGGGCGTACTTCACATTTAACAGACCAGGCTGGGCGTACTTCACATTTAACAGACGAGGCTGGGCGTACTTCACATTTAACAGACGAGGCTGGGCGTACTTCACATTTAACAGACCAGGCTGGGCGTACTTCACATTTAACAGACGAGGCTGGGCGTACTTCACATTTAACAGATCAGGCTGGGTGTACTTCACATTTAACAGACGAGGCTGGGTGTACTTCACATTTAACAGACGAGGCTGGGCGTACTTCACATTTAACAGACGAGGCTGGGCGTACTTCACATTTAACAGACCAGGCTGGGCGTACTTCACATTTAACAGACGAGGCTGGGTGTACTTCACATTTAACAGACGAGGCTGGGCGTACTTCACATTTAACAGACGAGGCTGGGCGTACTTCACATTTAACAGACCAGGCTGGGCGTACTTCACATTTAACAGACCAGGCTGGGCGTACTTCACATTTAACAGACCAGGCTGGGCGTACTTCACATTTAACAGACCAGGCTGGGAGTACTTCACATTTAACAGACGAGGCTGGGAGTACTTCACATTTAACAGACGAGGCTGGGCGTACTTCACATTTAACAGACCAGGCTGGGTGTACTTCACATTTATCAGACGAGGCTGGGCGTACTTCACATTTAACAGACCAGGCTGGGAGTACTTCACATTTAACAGATGAGGCTGGGCGTACTTCACATTTAACAGACCAGGCTGGGCGTACTTCACACTTAACAGACCAGGCTGGGTGTACTTCACATTTATCAGACGAGGCTGGGTGTACTTCACATTTAACAGACCAGGCTGGGTGTACTTCACATTTAACAGACGAGGCTGGGTGTACTTCACATTTAACAGACGAGGCTGGGCGTACTTCACATTTAACAGACGAGGCTGGGCGTACTTCACATTTAACAGACGAGGCTGGGTGTACTTCACATTTAACAGACCAGGCTGGGTGTACTTCACATTTATCAGACGAGGCTGGGTGTACTTCACATTTAACAGACGAGGCTGGGTGTACTTCACATTTAACAGACGAGGCTGGGCGTACTTCACACTTAACAGACCAGGCTGGGTGTACTTCACATTTAACAGACCAGGCTGGGTGTACTTCACATTTATCAGACGAGGCTGGGTGTACTTCACATTTAACAGACGAGGCTGGGCGTACTTCACATTTAACAGACGAGGCTGGGCGTACTTCACATTTAACAGACGAGGCTGGGCGTACTTCACATTTAACAGACGAGGCTGGGCGTACTTCACATTTAACAGACGAGGCTGGGCGTACTTCACATTTAACAGACGAGGCTGGGCGTACTTCACATTTAACAGACCAGGCTGGGCGTACTTCACATTTAACAGACCAGGCTGGGCGTACTTCACATTTAACAGATGAGGCTGGGCGTACTTCACATTTAACAGATGAGGCTGGGAGTACTTCACATTTAACAGACGAGGCTGGGCGTACTTCACATTTAACAGATGAGGCTGGGCGTACTTCACATTTAACAGATGAGGCTGGGCGTACTTCACATTTAACAGATGAGGCTGGGAGTACTTCACATTTAACAGATGAGGCTGGGAGTACTTCACATTTAACAGATGAGGCTGGGCGTACTTCACATTTAACAGATGAGGCTGGGCGTACTTCACATTTAACAGATGAGGCTGGGCGTACTTCACATTTAAAATTAAAGATTTGGGGGTGGCTGGGGGGTTACAGAAGGCCAGTGTTATGATGTCAGGGGAGTGGCTGTTTCTGATTGGATGTGCTCTGAGCGTGCTCTGTGCATTTCCTCCCTATAGGAACATGCTTTTGAGAGCAGTCAGAAGTACAAAGAAGGAAAGTTCATCATTGAACTGGCGCACATGATCAAGGACAACGGCTGGGAGTGACCCCGCCCCCATACCGCCAGGAGGAACTCTTTCCTCGCTCCGTCTGGGAGTGACCACGCCCACAACCCCCCAGGAGAGCTGTCCCGAGGGAACGCCGTCTCCCAGACTCACTCACCAAAAACTTTACAATGAGAACATTTTTAGAAACCTGAACAGGACAAGACGCGCGACGGTGAGACAGAACCGCTGTCCTGCGTTCATGCTGCCGTGTCCTTTGGGCTTGCAGACCCTCTGGTTCTGATCCATTACTATTACTGGTGTGCTGTTCTGTCTTACGTCTGAACCACTGTTTAAAGAGAAAAAGCCCTTCATTATTCAGAGAACACTGTTGTTTTACTGAGGGGGGTAGGTTCCCATGCTGGTTTACCTGTCCTGTAAAAGTGGGGTATCTGCGGGGGGGGGTCGTAGTGAGAAAGGGAGTGTGTTATGTAGCAGGTGGGAGGGGGGCAGGCTGGGGGGGGGGTTGAGGGTATACCCCTCTATTTTAACGTGTTTCCGTTATTTTATTTTTGTTTGTTTTTTGTCGTTCTTATGATGACATCACTGTGCAATCTGTGGGTCTTGGGGCCCCCCCCCCCCCCCAAACACCCGCCCCCCCCCGAGTACCCGCCCCCCCGAACACCCCCCTGCTGCTCTCGCATCATTACAGCGTTACCTGGTACTACGTCACACCGTGATGTTTTACGCGCTGTTCAGTTTCACGCGCCGTTTTGGGCTGGTCCCGTTTCTGTGACGGTTCTGGAATAAAGAGGAAAAGAGACGGCAGACTACAGGGGACTCCACAGGAGGGGAAACCGTTAGCGGAAATGTAGCAGGAAACGCGTTCGCTCTTCCCTGCTGAGGCCCATCCTTCACATCATAAAACCATAACATCACAGAGTCATGAGTGTATATTCATATATATGCTGTTTATACACACGTAATATACATTTACACATTACATAAAACCATAACATCACAGAGCCATGAGTGTATATTCATATATATGCTTATGTTTATACACACGTAATATACATTTACACATTACATAAAACCATAACATCACAGAGCCATGAGTGTATATTCATATATATGCTTATGTTTATACACACGTAATATACATTTACACATTACATAAAACCATAACATCACAGAGCCATGAGTGTATATTCATATATATGCTTATGTTTATACACACGTAATATACATTTACACATTACATAAAACCATAACATCACAGAGCCATGAGTGTATATTCATATATATGCTTATGTTTATACACACGTAATATACATTTACACATTACATAAAACCATACTTGAATGCAGTTAGTTTGTTTGCACTTTGCTGAGGCCTTGAGTTCATGAGAGTTTCGAGGCAAAAGTATGTCTGTCTGTCTGTCTCCTTTGGCCTTTTCATTGACAATTGAAAGATTGTATAAGATTCTATGTAGACAATTGAGACACAGGGTTGAGTGGTTGCTGGTAAAATCATCTCCCTATAGTTTTGAAGTTGTTCTGTTTACATTTCTTAAATATAATCCAGTTTTGGTGTGGATTTCTTCTTCAGCCCGTCTCTAAGACACTATTAACCTGTTCTTTTACTACATGTAAAACCCTTTTCATTAGATAAAACTACATGTAAAACCCTTTTCTTTAGATAAAACTAAATGTAAAACTCTTTTCTTTAGATAAAACTATATGCTGCTATTTGTAAATTCAGTCCCTGGCTTTGACCTTTGACCTTGTTCCTCTGCACTTTAGCGATGTTTGAGAGCGTCTCCATTGGCTGCGCTCTTTGTGACTGTTCTCTGTGCATTTGCCTCTAAGCTCCATGAATCTTGTGCCTCTTCAAAAGAAAGGTTCTTCTCTGTTGTGCAGTGCATAACTTGTGACCCCCAGCGCATCGTTTGATGGCTCTAGGCTGGGAACGTATTCACCAAAACCTAATTCTCATACATCTATCCACATAAAGAACATACATACGCAATCAACCAATATTTTCATAGTTTTATCAGCAATGGTGAGAGATTGAATTATTCAGTGCTTATAGTAAATAGAATTGGGGGGGGGGGATATCCTGGTAACAAGATGAAGGTCATTTATGCAGTTTCTAATTGAGGTTAAATCACATCCTGATTGTGAAAACTTAGAAGTGTTGCTGGGGGGTGGGGATAGGGGTGTATATTTTTTTTTGGGGGGGGTTGTCTCTGGTAATGTGACCATGTTTGGTGTACATCACAGAGAAGGTCAGTCTGGTAACATGACCTTTTAATCAACCAGGCAAAGACAATACAAATGAAAACGTTGCAGAAATATCCTACTTGAAAAAAACACAAACGGGGGAAACAGATGAGACATTTTCCCTGTTGCAGTTTTGTACATAAAAATAACATATTTAAGGTTTTATACTTATTTCTACCAGTTTCCTTTACTTCCCTGATTTACTTCCCTGACTTGAAGCACTTTTGTTACCTGTACCTCTGCTTGTGTGCTGTTGTGTTCTTGGTTCCATTTTCTTTATTTAGCTTTTTCCTTTGGATCCTATGTGAGACCCGGATAGTTCTGTTTCTGACCCTGGTTCTGTTTGTTAAACCCCGGATTGGTTGGGCGGTCAGCTGGTTCTGTTTGTGAGACCCGGATTAGTTGGGCAGTCGGCTGGTTCTGTTTGTGAGACCCGGATTGGTTGGGCAGTCGGCTGGTTCTGTTTGTGAGACCCGGATTGGTTGGGCGGTCAGCTGGTTCTGTTTGTGAGACCCGGATTGGTTGGGCAGTTGGCTGGTTCTGTTTGTGAAACCCGGATGGTTGGGCCGTCAGCTGGTTCTGTTTGTGAGACCCGGATTGGTTGGGCCATCGGCTGGTTCTGTTTGTGAGACCCGGATTGGTTGGGCCGTCAGCTGGTTCTGTTTGTGAAACCCGGATGGTTGGGCCGTCAGCTGGTTCTGTTTGTGAGACCCGGATTGGTTGGCCCATCGGCTGGTTCTGTTTGTGAGACCCGGATTGGTTGGGCCGTCAGCTGGTTCTGTTTGTGAAACCCGGATGGTTGGGCCGTCAGCTGGTTCTGTTTGTGAGACCCGGATTGGTTGGGCAGTCGGCTGGTTCTGTTTGTGAGACCCGGATGGTTGGGCCGTCAGCTGGTTCTGTTCGGAGGCCCAGGTGGATGTAGCAGTGAAGTGAGCAGGACTCTCTCGCGTTTGGGTCAGTTTGGGTCCGTGGATTCTTCACACTGGACAGGACTCACCAGGATGTTCACCCAGTTAACTTTCCTCTAAACTTTGGACTCATTGAGGCCAGTGTCACTGTTAAATACGAACCAAATAAAAGACACAGAAAAAGATGAAAAGCGTTAAGTTAGTTTGTGTGGAAGACCCGACAGCTGTTGAGTTTGGGAGCAGAAAACGTATTCGCTCAGAAAACCAAAAACAGCTCGCCGCAAGAGTACTAATGGAAAAATACTCTGGACTATTTTGAGTTTTATTTTATTTTAGTGTAGAAATGTTTTCTTATTTTTGGCTGCTGAAGTAATGTTTCTCAAGCTGTTTTTCAGTGACACTGGCTCCAACATTTTACAACCGTTAATCAATAGGAAACGTTACTCTAAAGATATTAGCGTACGGTATCTAGGGATGCAGAGGAAAAGATTGTAAGTTTGAAGAGTTATTTTCATAGGACTGTTAAAATATCTAAAGGTTTAAAGCATGTTGTATTTATAATGGTTATATTGAGTCGTGCCTCATTTTTTTTCTTCAAAGCAAAAAATATATTATGCTTTTTTTCTTTTCTTTTCACTTGACTACATCGCTTTACATTCTGTCAGAAAAATAAAACATCACATCCGTCTGTTTTTCACTGTATCGTATCTATCAAATATCACAATAAACTTTCAGTGGAATTGTGCTGTCTGTGTTGAGTTGATTCCCTGTGTTAATTGTTAAGTACTGTCTGCTGCAGTGTTGGGGTTCATGTGGATCTCAGATATGACTTGACTATAACCTGCTAAATAAGCTGTAAAGTCTGCTTCGATGGAGGGGGTCACAAACTTTAGGTAGAGAACACAAACTGCAGGTAACTGAACACACAATCTGCAGGTAACTGAACACAAACTGCAGGTAACTGAACACACAAACTGCAGGTAACTGAACACAAACTGCAGGTAACTGAACACACAAACTGCAGGTAGGGAAGCTGGTTGTTTTCAGGGCACGTTTGGAACAGAAACAGTGTTGAATTATGGGATGGCGGCACTAGCGGGATAGAGGACAAAGGGGACTACGGAGCCAGTGTTATTCCAGGTCTCAGACAATACAAGCACTGTGACATCATCACACATTTCTGCAATCAGCCGGCCCCAACTCCTACAGCGCGCCACACTTCCTGTTGAAGTCAGTCGTCTGATTGGGTCCACTGAGCAGTCTGAGGCGGGCCAATAATGCACTGGGGCATACTGGGCATTTTTAGACAGCGTTGTTCCCGCTATGCACGTTCATCAACCCCCCCCCATGACAGACACACACACACACACACACGCACGCACACAGACTAAATCTGAACACTGCCTGCTATTACAAAAATCCTCTTTCAAATCCTGCTGTTGGGCTGTCCTCTAGAGATAAACTCTTTGACCTGGAGCACAGCATGTGACCACATTATTTCATTATACTGTAAAAATGGAGATGTGTTTTATCAGTGAGAGGTCTTTTGTGGTGGTAATTTGTAATTCTCAGACTTGGTTGAGAGTAGGTGCCCAAGTCCTGCCTCCAATCCCCAGACATGCTGCTCATTTGAAAAAGCCCCTCCCAGCATGTGTTCTCCCCCTGGGGGAAGGCTGGGTTTTAGCAGCAGAACCAGGAGGAGACAGATGAGCTTTACAGGCCTGCTCCTCCAGCGAAGCTCTGTGGTCTTCCTCTTCCTCTCAGTAATTACAGCTTCTGAGCGAAGAGCTCGGTACGACATACAAGCAGCACACAGACTCCATTCTGGGCTTTTCTCTAAGAGAGAAAAAACATGAATCCCACTAACTGAAGGAAACATGAATCCCACTAACTGACAGAAACATGAATCCCACTAACTGACAGAAACATGAATCCCACTAACTGTTGGAAACATGAATCCCACTAACTGACAGGAACATGAATCCCACTAACTGACAGAAACATGAATCCCACTAACTGACAGTAACATGAATCCCACTAACTGACAGAAACATGAATCCCACTAACTGACAGAAACATGAATCCCACTAACTGTTGGAAACATGAATCCCACTAACTGACAGGAACATGAATCCCACTAACTGACAGAAACATGAATCCCACTACCTGAGGGAAACATGAATCCCACTAACTGTTGGAAACATGAATCCCACTAACTGACAGAAACATGAATCCCACTAACTGACAGAAACATGAATCCCACTAACTGTTGGAAACATGAATCCCACTAACTGACAGAAACATGAATCCCACTACCTGAGGGAAAGATGAATCCCACTAACTGTTGGAAACATGAATCCCACTAACTGACAGGAACATGAATCCCACTAACTGACAGAAACATGAATCCCACTAACTGTTGGAAACATGAATCCCACTAACTGACAGGAACATGAATCCCACTAACTGACAGAAACATGAATCCCACTAACTGACAGAAACATGAATCCCACTAACTGACGGAAACATGAATCACACTAACTGGCGGAAACATGAATCCCACTAACTGACGGAAACATGAATCCCACTAACTGACAGAAACATGAATCCCACTAACTGACGGAAACATGAATCACACTAACTGACGGAAACATGAATCCCACTAACTGACGGAAACATGAATCCCACTAACTGACGGAAACATGAATCCCACTAACTGACGGAAAC
>CM040404.1:1244047-1354047 GCA_022702515.1 Ilyophis sp. 1 JC-2022 | reverse complement strand
TGGTGGTATTTGCTGAACGATAATACATTTACTGAGGAGATGCCTGTTAAACTGCGGAAGAGAAGAGAAGAAACAGAACCTGTTTAACTTTCAGCCTGAAATGAAGGGCAAAATGAATGACTGGAGCAGGAGGAGAAACAGGCCCTGTGATTCATATTTAATGCAAGCCACACATGCTTTTGGAGACAAATGTTTATTTCCTGGCCAAATAACAAGGTGTAAATGAATGCACATAATGTGATTTTGAAGCCCAGTTTTGTCACCGTGTGCAAGCTGCTGCATAACAACAGCGGCCACAATATGAGCTGTGAAAAAAGCTTACATTTCACCTTGATCCAAATTACTTTGAGTGATTCTCATCCATGTAACGGCCCCAGAAATAAAATAAAAAAACGTAATCTCCACAAAGCACTGTTAGTGCTAACTGCTGCACAGGGTGGCATTTTAAAATATCAACACATCACTCACTCCAGAAGATCCAATCACAATCTCACCATCAAGAGTCTCTCTGGAGACAGAGTGCCGTGAGACGGCCGGAGTGTGGTGTGGAGAAACCGGGCGAGAGACAGAGTGCCGTGAGACGGCCGGAGGAGTGTGGTGTGGAGAAACCGGGCGAGAGACAGAGTGCCGTGAGACGGCCAGAGTGTGGTGTGGAGAAACCGGGCGAGAGACAGAGTGCCGTGAGACAGCCGGAGTGTGGTGTGGAGAAACCGGACGAGAGACAGAGTGCCGTGAGACGGCCGGAGTGTGGTGTGGAGAAACCGGACGAGAGACAGAGTGCCGTGAGACGGCCGGAGTGTGGTGTGGAGAAACCGGGCGAGAGACAGAGTGCCGTGAGACGGCCGGAGGAGTGTGGTGTGGAGAAACTGGGCGGGAGACAGAGTGCCGTGAGACGGCCGGAGTGTGGTGTGGAGAAACCGGGCGAGAGACAGAGTGCCGTGAGACAGCCGGAGTGTGGTGTGGAGAAACCGGACGAGAGACCCAGTCCAGGTGTCTGGTCCTCAATAGAGTCAAGGACAGTTTACCTGGACTCTTATTTGGCTCCCTGTATGATGCAGTAGATTTGGGCCTCAATGATTCCCCTGTGGTCCTCCCCCTCCTGCTCCTCCTCCTCTCTGCTCCGCCTCCTCTCTGCTCCTGTTTAAGAAGCTAATCTGTGTGAGGAGAGGCCTGTCACTCTGACTCACAGATTCACATTGTAATTAATATGCTGTGCAGTGTCTCCAGGACCCATAAGGGAGCCACAATCACTCAGAGATTAATGGCTCTAAAAAAATCAGGGTTTTAGGCTGACATGGCGACCAATTTTACTGGGTCATGTTATTAGTGACTACCGCAGAGGTCATGTGACTAAATTGTTTGCACACACATACACATACACACAAACACACTCCTGTACACACACGCACAGTTTATTCAGAATCGTATTATGATAATGTTTCAGTCTGTTCTTACTGTACAACCAAATATAGGTTATAGTACATAATACTAATATGCCCTACATAACAGTTTGAACATGTGCTGTGCTATAACCTTTAAGAGTAGAGTGTGAGAAGCCGTTTTCTGCGTTTTGTTGGTTGTTGAACTGAAGGTGTAGTGAGCTGATTAGCAGGGATTAGCACAGTACTTCACAGTAGAGGGTTAAGCAGGGGCATTATGGCTCTGCTTATTTAACGGCCCTTCACAGCGGGACAGTCCTATATAAAGGCTCTTTATGATCTTCATAAAAATCACTGATCTGGTACAGAAAAAACCCCAAAGCAGTCATTGCTCTAATTAAACATCTGAATAGATATATTTCACTGTAAAATATGATTCGTTTCTTTTTTATCACATTGACAAAAACCCAATGTGAAGCTAAAATGTGCCAGGACATAGATTCCATGCAATATATAAAAATGATAGCTTACTTCTGTCGTACTATTTTCAAACAGGACAAGCTTATGAATATTTATGTATCCTCATGAACTTGAGTTGTAAAGTGTGCGCTGTAGTGTGTACTGCAGTGCGTAGTTTGTGAATTTCTCCTTAGATGGGAGTGTGATTCACCTGATATGATTTACCTGCATTCCATGGCACAACCAACACGTTTCATACCATTATCTAACCATAAACAACATCTCACAACCAACATGTTTCATACCATTATCCAACCATAAACAACATCTCACAACCAACACATTTCATACCATTATCCAACCATAAACAACATCTCACAACCAACACGTTTCATACCATTATCTAACCATAAACAACATCTCACAACCAACACGTTTCATACCATTATCCAACCCTAAATAACATCTCACAACCAACACGTTTTATACCATTATCCACCCATAAACAACATCTCACAACCAACACGTTTCATACCATTATCTAACCATAAACAACATCTCACAACCAACACGTTTCATACCATTATCCACCCATAAACAACATCTCACAACCAACACGTTTCATACCATTATCTAACCATAAACAACATCTCACAACCAACACGTTTCATACCATTATCCAACCATAAACAACATCTCACAACCAACACGTTTTATACCATTATCCACCCATAAACAACATCTCACAACCAACACGTTTCATACCATTATCTAACCATAAACAACATCTCACAACCAACACGTTTCATACCATTATCCAACCATAAACAACATCTCACAACCAACACGTTTCATACCATTATCCAACCATAAACAACATCTCACAACCAACACGTTTCATACCATTATCTAACCATAAACAACATCTCACAACCAACACGTTTCATACCATTATCTAACCATAAACAACATCTCTCTACACCCGTCTACACTTAACATTGTTGTTCTCTATCGCCCCCCAGGTCCGCTCGGCGCTTTCCTGGATGAACTGGTCACTCTCCTGAGCTCCTTCCCTGAGGATGGCACCCCTGTAATCCTACTGGGAGACTTCAACCTCCATCCAGAGAGTTCCCAGCTATCCAGTGTCGCCTCACTCCTCCAGTCCTTCGCTCTCACTCAATCCCCATCGCCTGCCACCCACAAGGCTGGTAACCAACTTGACCTTGTACTCACCAGGAGTTGCGCCACATCTGAACTCACGGTGACCCCGCTCCACGTATCGGACCATTTCTTTATTTCATTCTCTCTTTCCCTCCCGCTCTCCCTCAACCCTACTAACGACCCACCCACTGTTATGTTCAGGAGAAATCTCCGCACCCTCTCGTACTCCTCTCTCACTACTTCCGCTCTCTCTATACTTCCTCCTCCTGCATCTTTCGCTAATATGCATGTTGATGTTGCCACCTCTATGTTTAACTCCTGCCTCTCTCAGTCTCTCAACTCACTTTGTCCGCTTGTCTCCAAACCAGCTCGACCATCACCCCCTTCCCCGTGGCTGACAGATTCTCTCAGATCCAACAGAACCCTGCTGCGAGCCGCTGAGAGAAAGTGGAGGAAATCCAGATCCCCAGATGACCTGGCCTCCTATCACACTCTGCTGGCAGCCTTCACAGCTGCAACTACATCGGCTAAGACTTCTTTTTTTCAGACTAAAATTAATGCATGTGTGTCTAATCCACGGAAACTCTTTTCCACCTTCTCCTCCCTCCTTACCCCCCCTCCACCCCCTTCACCCTCCTCCCTCTCTGCAGATGACTTCCTGACCCACTTTGAGGGGAAGGTGGCCATGATTCGCAACTCCTTCACACCTCAGGTGACACCCCACATCCCCCGTACCGAACCTATCGCCACGCTGTCGTCCTTCAAGACTCTGGAGGACGCAGATGTGCTCCAACTTGTGACGCACCATCGCGCGACCACCTGTCCGCTGGACCCCATCCCGTCAGCAGTCCTCCAGTCAATATCTGCTGAGCTCGTTCCATATCTGTCCACTATTATCAACACCTCCCTAACCTGTGGCCATGTCCCTGCTGTTTTTAAGACTGCCCGTGTATCCCCACTCCTAAAAAAACCTAGCTTAGACCCCTCTGATGTCAGGAACTACCGTCATGTATCTCTTTTGCCCTTCCTGTCCAAAACTCTGGAACGAGCTGTCCATAACCAACTGTCTGTTTTTCTCCACCAGAACAACCTGCTTGACCCCCATCAGTCCGGCTTCAGAACCGGACATTCCACAGAAACTGCTCTCCTGGCCGTGACTGAGGCGCTCTCCGCTGCCAGAGCCTCATCCCTCTCCTCTGTCCTGATTCTACTTGACCTGTCTGCAGCGTTCGACACGGTCAACCACAAACTCCTGATTTCCACACTTTCTGAGATGGGCATTTCTGGGACTGCCCTCTCCTGGTTTGTATCGTACCTCACTGATAGATCCTACCAAGTCTCTTGGAAGGGTTCTGTGTCTGCACCCCATCCCCTGATTACAGGAGTCCCGCAGGGATCTGTACTGGGTCCTCTGCTGTTCTCCATCTATACAAAATCCCTTGGTTCAGTAATCAATTCACATGGCTTCTCATACCATAGTTATGCTGACGATACTCAACTCTTCCTCTCTTTCCCTCCCTCTACCCAACAGGTGAAGGAGAGGATATCTGCTTGTCTGGCCGACATCTCTGAGTGGATGACTACCCATCACCTGAAGCTCAACCTCGACAAGACAGAGCTCCTCTTCATGCCACACAAAACCTCCCCGCTACTTGACCTCTCCATCACCGTTGACGGGACCGTGGTGGCTGCCTCCCGCTCTGCAAAGAACCTGGGGGTGGTCCTGGACGACCAGCTGAACTTCAAAGACCAGATCAGGGCGACGGCACGGTCCTGCAGGTTCCTCCTGTACAATATCAGGAGGATTCGACCGTACCTGACCACCTATTCCACCCAGCTTTTGGTCCAGACCATGGTCACCTCACGCCTGGACTACTGTAACTCCCTGCTCGCAAGCCTACCGGCCTGCGCCATCCTGCCTCTCCAACTGATCCAGAACGCAGCTGCCCGGCTTGTGTTCAACCTCCCGAAATTTTCACATGTCACCCCCCTGTTGAGGTCACTCCACTGGCTGCCAGTTGCAGCCAGGATCAGGTTCAAAGTTCTGACCCTGGCCTACACTGCAGCCAATAGGACAGGCCCTGTCTACCTGCAGGACTTGATCCAGAACTATGTTCCTGCTCGACCGCTTCGCTCATCTACTGCAGGGCGACTTGCACTTCCCCCCCTCCGTGTAAATGGCACTCGCTCGTCCCGACTGCGGAGCTTTTCCACCCTAGCTCCCCAGTGGTGGAACGAACTTCCCATTCCCCTACGTTCCATGCCAACCCTGCCTACTTTCCGTCGTGGCCTGAAAACGCACCTTTTCAGACTCCACCTGGACTAATACTTATCTAGGACCTCATGATTTGTGCTCTTGTTGAACTGTGTACTCAAGATAGTAAAGTTTATAATAGTTAGAATAGAATTGTATTAGAGCTGATTTACCCAGTTCATTTTGAACTGCATTGTGTTCATTACTAGGGATAGCTGCTACTGTTTGGGAAGAATGTGCTTTCTTATCTGTTCTGTAGTTACTTCGATGACCTTTCTGTATGCACTTACTGTACGTCGCTTTGGATAAAAGCGTCTGCTAAATGAATGTAATGTAATGTAATGTAATCTCACAACCAACACGTTTCAGACCATTATCCACCCATAAACAACATCTCACAACCAACACGTTTCATACCATTATCCAACCCTAAACAACATCTCACAACCAACACGTTTCATACCATTATCCAACCATAAACAACATCTCACAACCAACACGTTTCATACCATTATCCAACCATAAACAACATCTCACAACCAACACGTTTCATACCATTATCCAACCATAAACAACATCTCACAACCAACACGTTTCATACCATTATCCACCCATAAACAACATCTCACAACCAACACGTTTTATACCATTATCCACCCATAAACAACATCTCACAACCAACACGTTTCATATCATTATCCACCCATAAACAACATCTCACAACCAACACGTTTCATACCATTATCCACCCATAAACAACATCTCACAACCAACACGTTTTATACCATTATCCAACCATAAACAACATCTCACAACCAACACGTTTCATACCATTATCCAACCATAAACAACATCTCACAACCAACACGTTTCATACCATTATCCACCCATAAATAACATATCACAACCAACACGTTTCATACCATTATCCAACCCTAAACAACATCTCACAACCAACACGTTTCATACCATTATCCAACCCTAAACAACATCTCACAACCAACACGTTTCATACCATTATCCACCCATAAATAACATATCACAACCAACACGTTTCATACCATTATCCAACCCTAAACAACATCTCACAACCAACATGTTTCATACCATTATCCAACCCTAAACAACATCTCACAACCAACACGTTTCATACCATTATCCACCCATAAATAACATATCACAACCAACACGTTTCATACCATTATCCAACCCTAAACAACATCTCACAACCAACACGTTTCATACCATTATCCAACCCTAAACAACATCTCACAACCAACACGTTTCATACCATTATCCAACCCTAAACAACATCTCACAACCAACACGTTTCATACCATTATCCACCCATAAATAACATCTCACAACCAACACGTTTCATACCATTATCCACCCATAAATAACATATCACAACCAACACGTTTCATACCATTATCCAACCCTAAACAACATCTCACAACCAACACGTTTCATACCATTATCCAACCCTAAACAACATCTCACAACCAACACGTTTCATACCATTATCCACCCATAAATAACATATCACAACCAACACGTTTCATACCATTATCCAACCCTAAACAACATCTCACAACCAACACGTTTCATACCATTATCCACCCATAAACAACATCTCACAACCAACACGTTTCATACCATTATCCAACCCTAAATAACATCTCACAACCAACACGTTTTATACCATTATCCACCCATAAACAACATCTCACAACCAACACGTTTCATACCATTATCTAACCATAAACAACATCTCACAACCAACACGTTTCATACCATTATCCACCCATAAACAACATCTCACAACCAACACGTTTCATACCATTATCTAACCATAAACAACATCTCACAACCAACACGTTTCATACCATTATCCAACCATAAACAACATCTCACAACCAACACGTTTTATACCATTATCCACCCATAAACAACATCTCACAACCAACACGTTTCATACCATTATCTAACCATAAACAACATCTCACAACCAACACGTTTCATACCATTATCCAACCATAAACAACATCTCACAACCAACACGTTTCATACCATTATCCAACCATAAACAACATCTCACAACCAACACGTTTCATACCATTATCTAACCATAAACAACATCTCACAACCAACACGTTTCATACCATTATCTAACCATAAACAACATCTCACAACCAACACGTTTCAGACCATTATCCACCCATAAACAACATCTCACAACCAACACGTTTCATACCATTATCCAACCATAAACAACATCTCACAACCAACACGTTTCATACCATTATCTAACCATAAACAACATCTCACAACCAACACGTTTCATACCATTATCTAACCATAAACAACATCTCACAACCAACACGTTTCAGACCATTATCCACCCATAAACAACATCTCACAACCAACACGTTTCATACCATTATCCAACCATAAACAACATCTCACAACCAACACGTTTCATACCATTATCCAACCATAAACAACATCTCACAACCAACACGTTTCATACCATTATCCAACCATAAACAACATCTCACAACCAACACGTTTCATGCCATTATCCACCCATAAACAACATCTCACAACCAACACGTTTTATACCATTATCCACCCATAAACAACATCTCACAACCAACACGTTTCATATCATTATCCACCCATAAACAACATCTCACAACCAACACGTTTCATACCATTATCCACCCATAAACAACATCTCACAACCAACACGTTTTATACCATTATCCAACCATAAACAACATCTCACAACCAACACGTTTCATACCATTATCCAACCATAAACAACATCTCACAACCAACACGTTTCATATCATTATCCACCCATAAATAACATATCACAACCAACACGTTTCATACCATTATCCAACCCTAAACAACATCTCACAACCAACACGTTTCATACCATTATCCAACCCTAAACAACATCTCACAACCAACACGTTTCATACCATTATCCACCCATAAATAACATATCACAACCAACACGTTTCATACCATTATCCAACCCTAAACAACATCTCACAACCAACATGTTTCATACCATTATCCAACCCTAAACAACATCTCACAACCAACACGTTTCATACCATTATCCACCCATAAATAACATATCACAACCAACACGTTTCATACCATTATCCAACCCTAAACAACATCTCACAACCAACACGTTTCATACCATTATCCAACCCTAAACAACATCTCACAACCAACACGTTTCATACCATTATCCACCCATAAATAACATATCACAACCAACACGTTTCATACCATTATCCAACCCTAAACAACATCTCACAACCAACACGTTTCATACCATTATCCACCCATAAATAACATCTCACAACCAACACGTTTCATACCATTATCCACCCATAAATAACATATCACAACCAACACGTTTCATACCATTATCCAACCCTAAACAACATCTCACAACCAACACGTTTCATACCATTATCCACCCATAAATAACATATCACAACCAACACGTTTCATACCATTATCCAACCCTAAACAACATCTCACAACCAACACGTTTCATACCATTATCCACCCATAAACAACATCTCACAACCAACACGTTTCATACCATTATCCACCCATAAATAACATCTCACAACCAACACGTTTCATACCATTATCCACCCATAAACAACATCTCACAACCAACACGTTTTATACCATTATCCACCCATAAACAACATCTCACAACCAACACGTTTTATACCATTATCCAACCCTAAACAACATCTCACAACCAACACGTTTCATACCATTATCCACCCATAAACAACATCTCACAACCAACACGTTTCATACCATTATCCACCTATAAACAACATCTCACAACCAACACGTTTCATACCATTATCCACCCATAAACAACATCTCACAACCAACACGTTTCATATCATTATCCAACCATAAACAACATCTCACAACCAACACGTTTCATACCATTATCCAACCATAAACAACATCTCACAACCAACACGTTTCATACCATTATCCACCCATAAACAACATCTCACAACCAACACGTTTCATACCATTATCCACCCATAAATAACATCTCACAACCAACACGTTTCATACCATTATCCAACCCTAAACAACATCTCACAACCAACACGTTTCATACCATTATCCACCCATAAACAACATCTCACAACCAACACGTTTCATACCATTATCCACCCATAAATAACATCTCACAACCAACACGTTTCATACCATTATCCACCCATAAACAACATCTCACAACCAACACGTTTTATACCATTATCCACCCATAAACAACATCTCACAACCAACACGTTTTATACCATTATCCAACCCTAAACAACATCTCACAACCAACACGTTTCATACCATTATCCACCCATAAACAACATCTCACAACCAACACGTTTCATACCATTATCCACCCATAAACAACATCTCACAACCAACACGTTTCATACCATTATCCAACCATAATCAACATCTCACAACCAACCCGTTTTATACCATTATCCACCCATAAACAACATCTCACAACCAACACGTTTTATACCATTATCCACCCATAAACAACATCTCACAACCAACACGTTTCATACCATTATCCAACCATAAACAACATCTCACAACCAACACGTTTCATACCATTATCTAACCATAAACAACATCTCACAACCAACACGTTTTATACCATTATCCACCCATAAACAACATCTCACAACCAACACGTTTCATACCATTATCCAACCATAAACAACATCTCACAACCAACACGTTTCATACCATTATCCACCCATAAACAACATCTCACAACCAACACGTTTTATACCATTATCTAACCATAAACAACATCTCACAACCAACACGTTTTATACCATTATCCAACCATAAACAACATCTCACAACCAACACGTTTCATACCATTATCCAACCATAAACAACATCTCACAACCAACACGTTTCATACCATTATCCACCCATAAACAACATCTCACAACCAACACGTTTTATACCATTATCTAACCATAAACAACATCTCACAACCAACACGTTTTATACCATTATCTAACCATAAACAACATCTCACAACCAACACGTTTTATACCATTATCCACCCATAAACAACATCTCACAACCAACACGTTTTATACCATTATCCACCCATAAACAATATCTCACAGCCAACACGTTTTATACCATTATCCACCCATAAACAATATCTCACAACCAACACGTTTTATACCATTATCCACCCATAAACAATATCTCACAACCAACACGTTTTATACCATTATCCACCCATAAACAATATCTCACAACCAACACGTTTTATACCATTATCTAACCATAAACAACATCTCACAACCAACACGTTTCATACCATTATCTAACCATAAACAACATCTCACAACCAACACGTTTCATAGCGTTATGTTAGCGTTAGGGTTATGTTAGCGGGTGGCTCTGGGGCCTGCGGTGGCGTTCCCACCCTGCTGTTTCCTGACCTACTTCTGCCCGGCAACCGCAGCGTGACAGAACCAGCATTATCCACCCGGCAACCACGCTGTACCAGGGCGGAGCATTATCCACCCAGCAGCCACGCTGTACCAGGGCGGAGCATTATCCACCCAGCAACCGCGCTGTACCAGGGCGGAGCATTATCCACCCAGCAGCCACGCTGTACCAGGGCGGAGCATTATCCACCCAGCAGCCGCGCTGTACCAGGGCGGAGCATGATCCACCCAGCAGCCGCGCTGTACCAGGGCGGAGCATGATCCACCCAGCAGCCGCGCTGTACCAGGGCGGAGCATGATCCATTACCCCCACCACAGCCCAGGACGTCCACAAGCTTCCCTCACAACTGTGTAAAACTGGGCTCCATTTCCCCAAAGACCACATTTCTAGAGAAAAATTTTAAATATGCATTATTCTGATGGCTAAAGTGGTGATATGATGTGTGATCCAGACTAACAACTGGAGCCTTTTAGAGTGAAGAATTATACCAGTGTGAGCAGAGTGCTTACACACGCATGCACGCGCAGACACACCCTCTCTGGAAAACAATCCAGTCCTTCACTGTGTACTTGAACGTGCGTGTGCGTGTGCGTGTGCCAGTCACTGTATATAGAGAAGTTTTTTGTATCCATAACTCTCCATGTTACAGTGTTAATAATTGAGATGCAATTGTCTGTCCTGCATTTTTTGAACTGTTATATCTATGTTGGTATGTCTCCTATATCTCTTGTACTGCTACACAAGTGAATGACATCAGACAGCAACTGAAATATATTTGGGCCCTTATAATGTATTTTATAAATGTGGACTTAAATAAATCATTAAAATGTGTGTGTGTGTGTGTGTGTGTGTGTGTGTGTATGTGTGTATGTGTGTGAAGGAATGTACCAGTGTTTTCTCAAAGGGGATTTCTTGCAACATAATGCAACATTCTCACAGTGCATGTAAAGCGTAAATATCATTTTATGATTGCAGGACACAAAAGCTCCCCTTAAACAGCCTTATCTGTGCTGCTGGCTGGAGCGGAGGCCGGCCCTGCTGGCCACATGACAGCCATCGGAGCCACTCACATCACAGCAGCAAGTGAGCCACTCACATCACAGCAGCAAGTGAGCCACTCACATCACAGCAGCAAGTGAGCCACTCACATCACAGCAGCAAGTGAGCCACTCACATCACAGCAGCAAGTGAGCCACTCACATCACAGCAGCAAGTGAGCCACTCACATCACAGCAGCAAGTGAGCCACTCACATCACAGCAGCAAGTGAGCCACTCACATCACAGCAGCAAGTGAGCCACTCACATCACAGCAGCAAGTGAGCCATTCACATCACAGCAGCAAGTGAGCCACTCACATCACAGCAGCAAGTGAGCCACTCACATCACAGCAGCAAGTGAGCCACTCACATCACAGCAGCAAGTCACAAACATGAGCCACACATTCCTGTTACACATGTTACACTCACAGCGTTCAGCTCACAGGACTTAACTGTGAATATGAGGACACTCTTTATTCTTGTGTGAAACGCTGTCAGCGCGTTCTTATAAACCTGTTCTTTTTTGGAAAACAAAAAAAAAATTAAATGCTGATTCAATAATTCACAGGACACTAATCCAACATTAAGACAGAATTAGTCTTACTTGCTTGTGTGTTAAGTGCTGTATTACTGCTAGTAAACAAAAAGGAAAGAAACAAAGATTCAGGTCCAATCCTGTCGATCCTTCTAGCCCTCCTGAGACACGTCTCATAAATCAGCACATCAGCGCATCAGCGCACTGTTTCACTGCTTTTACATTATTAATAGATGCTTCATCTGTTTTATATAGTACAGTACAGCTACATATTCATATGCAACATATTGATGCTGTAAAAAATAACCTCACTTGTTTCTGTTTCTGTTCCTGTTACGTATCCTCCTCTTCCTCACTTGTTTCTGTTCCTGTTACGTATCCTCCTCTTCTATTGTCTTATCTTTTTATTTATTTCGTTTTTATTTTTTAGATTCTTTATTCTTTTATTGCCTTATGTTTTTTTTAATTTTAGTTAGCTGCATTATTTTAATTATTTTATCTTTTAATCTTTTTATTGTATATGTAAAGCACATTGAATTGCACATGTGTATGAAATGAGCTCTATAAATAAAGCTGCCTTGCCTTCCTCACATGTTCCTGTTCCTGTTAAGTATCCTCCTCTTCCTCACATGTTCCTGTTCCTGTTAAGTATCCTCCTCTTCCTCACATGTTCCTGTTCCTGTTAAGTATCCTCCTCTTCCTCACATGTTCCTGTTCCTGTTAAGTATCCTCCTCTTCCTCACATGTTCCTGTTCCTGTTAAGTATCCTCCTCTTCCTCACATGTTCCTGTTAAGTATCCTCCTCTTCCTCACATGTTCCTGTTCCTGTTAAGTATCCTCCTCTTCCTCACATGTTCCTGTTAAGTATCCTCCTCTTCCTCACATGTTCCTGTTCCTGTTAAGTATCCTCCTCTTCCTCACATGTTCCTGTTCCTGTTAAGTATCCTCCTCTTCCTCACATGCTCCTGTTCCTGTTAAGTATCCTCCTCTTCCTCACATGTTCCTGTTCCTGTTAAGTATCCTCCTCTTCCTCACATGTTCCTGTTCCTGTTAAGTACCCTCATCTTCCTCACATGTTCCTGTTCCTGTTAAGTACCCTCATCTTCCTCACATGTTCCTGTTCCTGTTAAGTACCCTCATCTTCCTCACATGTTCCTGTTAAGTACCCTCCTCATACTGGCCAATGAGAACTGCTGTGTCAGTGTGCTATGGTTTGGGGTGAGACTGTGTCAGTGTGCTATGGTTTGGGGTGAGACTGTGTCAGTGTGCTATGGTTTGGGGTGAGACTGTGTCAGTGTGCTATGGTTTGGGGTGAGACTGTGTCAGTGTGCTATGGGTTGGGGTGAGACTGTGTCAGTGTGCTATGGGGTGGGGTGAGACTGTGTCAGTGTGTGCTATGGTTTTGGGTGAGACTGTGTCAGTGTGCTATGGTTTGGGGTGAGACTGTGTTAGTGTGCTATGGGTTGGGGTGAGACTGTGTCAGTGTGCTATGGTTTTGGGTGAGACTGTGTCAGTGTGCTATGGTTTGGGGTGAGACTGTGTCAGTGTGCTATGGGTTGGGGTGAGACTGTGTCAGTGTGCTATGGTTTGGGGTGAGACTGTGTCAGTGTGCTATGGTTTTGGGTGAGACTGTGTTAGTGTGCTATGGTTTGGGGTGAGACTGTGTCAGTGTGCTATGGGTTGGGGTGAGACTGTGTCAGTGTGCTATGGTTTTGGGTGAGACTGTGTTAGTGTGCTATGGTTTGGGGTGAGACTGTGTCAGTGTGCTATGGGTTGGGGTGAGACTGTGTCAGTGTGCTATGGGGTGGGGTGAGACTGTGTCAGTGTGCTATGGTTTGGGGTGCGACTGTGTTAGTGTGCTATGGTTTGGGGTGAGACTGTGTCAGTGTGCTATGGTTTGGGGTGAGACTGTGTCAGTGTGCTATGGTTTGGGGTGAGACTGTGTCAGTGTGCTATGGTTTGGGGTGAGACTGTGTTAGTGTGCTATGGTTTGGAGTGAGACTGTGTCAGTGTGCTATGAGTTTGGGGTGAGACTGTGTCAGTGTGCTATGGGTTGGGGTGAGACTGTGTCAGTGTGCTATGGGTTGGGGTGAGACTGTGTCAGTGTGCTATGGGTTGGGGTGAGACTGTGTCAGTGTGCTATGGTTTGGGGTGAGACTGTGTCAGTGTGCTATGGTTTGGGGTGAGACTGTGTCAGTGTGCTATGGTTTGGGGTGAGACTGTGTTAGTGTGCTATGGTTTGGGGTGAGACTGTGTCAGTGTGCTATGGGTTGGGGTGAGACTGTGTCAGTGTGCTATGGGGTGGGGTGAGACTGTGTCAGTGTGCTATGGGTTTGGGGTGAGACTGTGTCAGTGTGCTATGGTTTGGGGTGAGACTGTGTCAGTGTGCTATGGTTTGGGGTGAGACTGTGTTAGTGTGCTATGGTTTGGGGTGAGACTGTGTCAGTGTGCTATGAGTTTGGGGTGAGACTGTGTCAGTGTGCTATGGGTTGGGGTGAGACTGTGTCAGTGTGCTATGGTTTGGGGTGAGACTGTGTCAGTGTGCTATGGTTTGGGGTGAGACTGTGTTAGTGTGCTATGGTTTGGGGTGAGACTGTGTCAGTGTGCTATGGGTTGGGGTGAGACTGTGTCAGTGTGCTATGGTTTGGGGTGAGACTGTGTCAGTGTGCTATGGTTTGGGGTGAGACTGTGTTAGTGTGCTATGGTTTGGGGTGAGACTGTGTTAGTGTGCTATGGGGTGGGGTGAGACTGTGTCAGTGTGCTATGGTTTGGGGTGAGACTGTGTCAGTGTGCTATGGTTTGGGGTGAGACTGTGTCAGTGTGTGCTATGGTTTGGGGTGAGACTGTGTCAGTGTGAGACTGTGTCAGTGTGCTATGGTTTGGGGTGAGACTGTGTCAGTGTGCTATGGTTTGGGGTGAGACTGTGTCAGTGTGCTATGGTTTGGGGTGAGACTGTGTCAGTGTGCTATGGTTTGGGGTGAGACTGTGTTAGTGTGCTATGGTTTGGGGTGAGACTGTGTTAGTGTGCTATGGGGTGGGGTGAGACTGTGTTAGTGTGCTATGGTTTGGGGTGAGACTGTGTCAGTGTGAGACTGTGTCAGTGTGCTATGGTTTGGGGTGAGACTGTGTCAGTGTGAGACTGTGTCAGTGTGCTATGGGGTGGGGTGAGACTGTGTCAGTGTGCTATGGTTTGGGGTGAGACTGTGTTAGTGTGCTATGGTTTGGGGTGAGACTGTGTTAGTGTGCTATGGGGTGGGGGTGAGACTGTGTCAGTGTGCTATGGGTTGGGGTGAGACTGTGTCAGTGTGCTATGGTTTGGGGTGAGACTGTGTCAGTGTGCTATGGTTTGGGGTGAGACTGTGTTAGTGTGCTATGGTTTGGGGTGAGACTGTGTTAGTGTGCTATGGTTTGGGGTGAGACTGTGTTAGTGTGCTATGGGTTGGGGTGAGACTGTGTCAGTGTGCTATGGTTTGGGGTGAGACTGTGTCAGTGTGCTATGGGTTGGGGTGAGACTGTGTCAGTGTGCTATGGTTTGGGGTGAGACTGTGTCAGTGTGCTATGGTTTGGGGTGAGACTGTGTCAGTGTGCTATGGGTTGGGGTGAGACTGTGTCAGTGTGCTATGGGGTGGGGTGAGACTGTGTCAGTGTGCTATGGGGTGGGGTGAGACTGTGTCAGTGTGCTATGGTTTGGGGTGAGACTGTGTCAGTGTGCTATGGTTTGGGGTGAGACTGTGTCAGTGTGTGCTATGGGTTGGGGTGAGACTGTGTCAGTGTGCTATGGTTTGGGGTGAGACTGTGTCAGTGTGCTATGGGTTGGGGTGAGACTGTGTCAGTGTGCTATGGTTTGGGGTGAGACTGTGTCAGTGTGCTATGGTTTGGGGTGAGACTGTGTCAGTGTGCTATGGTTTGGGGTGAGACTGTGTCAGTGTGCTATGGTTTGGGGTGAGACTGTGTCAGTGTGCTATGGTTTGGGGTGAGACTGTGTCAGTGTGCTATGGTTTGGGGTGAGACTGTGTCAGTGTGTGCTATGGTTTGGGGTGAGACTGTGTCAGTGTGCTATGGGTTGGGGTGAGACTGTGTCAGTGTGCTATGGGGTGGGGTGAGACTGTGTTAGTGTGCTATGGTTTGGGGTGAGACTGTGTCAGTGTGCTATGGTTTGGGGTGAGACTGTGTCAGTGTGCTATGGGTTGGGGTGAGACTGTGTCAGTGTGCTATGGGGTGGGGTGAGACTGTGTCAGTGTGCTATGGGGTGGGGTGAGACTGTGTTAGTGTGCTATGGTTTGGGGTGAGACTGTGTCAGTGTGCTATGGTTTGGGGTGAGACTGTGTCAGTGTGCTATGGTTTGGTTTTTCAGGCCTGGTCGGATGTTGAAGCCAAAGCGTGTGTCACTGATGGGTCACGGTCTGGAGGAACAGAAGGACGAGCAGCCGCCAGGACGAGCTGCAGCCACACTCTGTCTCACTGAATCACGGAGGCCAGGTGGTCCTGATAGAAGCCTGACTCAGTTCTGAACACGAGAAAAACCGATGCTCTGAGCCCCAGAACAAAAACAGCATTACCCCTAACCCGAACCCCTAACCCTAACCCCTAACCCTAACCCTAAACCTACATCACAGCTTAATTACAGAGGCATTCAGACAACAACAAAGAACTTTTTCAATATATCCTACAATATATCCTACAATATAAACTACAATATAACCTACAATATAATCTACAATATAACCTACAATATATCCTACAATATAACCTACAATATATCCTACAATATAACCTACAATATAACCTACAATATATCCTACAATATAACCTATAATATATCCTACAATATAACCTACAATATAACCTACAATATATCCTACAATATAAACTACAATATAACCTACAATATAACCTACAATATATCCTACAATATAACCTACAATATATCCTACAATATAAACTACAATATAACCTACAATATAACCTACAATATATCCTACAATATAACCTACAACATATCCTACAATATAACCTACAATATAACCTACAATATATCCTACAATATAAACTACAATATAACCTACAATATAACCTACAATATATCCTACAATATAATCTACAATATATCCTACAATATAAACTACAATATAACCTACAATATATCCTACAATATAACCTACAATATAACCTACAATATAACCTACAATATATCCTACAATATATCCTACAATATAACCTACAATATATTCTACAATATAACCTACAATATATCCCCACAAATGTATATCCTCCATGAGTAAAAATCATTAACTCAATGTTCAAGAAATCAATTAATAAACAAAATATGTATGGTCATGATGGCAGACAAGGTTTGCAGGCCATAATATGACCATAGTCACATGGTTCAGCATCCATACCCATACTCCTAAAATATGGTAAAATCTTTCTGTAATCTTAGCTTTTAATCTTGGCTGGGACTCTTTCTTTACACGCCCAGTTGGTGTTGATTTACGCTCTTGTCTGTGTGTGTGTACACAGGCTAATGTGTGCCATTTGCACCACAGCACAGGGACTGCAGTCTGAAAATAAACTTTGACACATGAGCACAGCTTTCTTAGAAACCAGAAATCACTCCTGACCCAAGGTTACTGAGAAATCTATGAGAGAAAGATTTAACCACGATATGACATCCTTCTTTGTACTCAATGGAAAGGTTAGAGGGCCTTGTAACCAACGAGAAAAGCAACAGCTGATCAGTGTAAATATCAGACTCATTATATTATGAAGCCATGATGTCATTTTACATCTCTGACCCTGGAGATACAGATGATTGACTGTATAGATGATCGTATAGCACTTATTACAGAGAGGTGGGCAAAAACCAGGCCTGAACCCCCAAACAGCAACACATGGTAAATCTCCCCGGTGGGAAGAAATCTCAGGAGGAACCTGGCTAGAGAGAGGGGGCCCATCCTTCGCTGGTCAGCCTGGTTTAAACTAAAGGTGGAATGGATGGTAACAGAATGTAATGAGGGATCTAACACAGCAAACAATGAAGTGGGTTGAGCAGGTTAAAGTCTGAGATATTAAACTAGCTGGTAAGTAGAAAGTCCAACGAAGAGATGTATAAAATGTAATGTAGAGGGGTGGGGTGATACTCTGGGACAGTTGTGTCAAGGTGCGCATCAAGGGGATTTCCTCTTATAAAAATATAACACATATTAGTAGCAAATGCACTGACATTGATGTAATACAGGCTATGTGTGGATTACACTAACCGAACCCTAACCCTAATACCTGCACCAGGCCACCTGGCCACACCTGGCCGTTTGATACCTGATTATGGGATTGTGTGCCGGTCCTTTTGGAGGCCTTGTTCACTGGTCTCTGGGCCCCAGGGGCCACACTTAGACCCAGTTTACCTCAGGCCTGGGGTTAGGCCTGGGGTTAGGCCTGGGGTTAGAATTTGGGTTAGGTATTGCTGGATTCACTCTCGCCTTCTCATTTTATAGTAACAGCACGTTTATAAAAGATCATGCCCATGAATGTCTGTTTTATCCTGCTGGAAGGACTGCAGGATGACCCCAGGATGACCCAGCATGACCCCAGGATGACCCATGATGACCCAGGATAACCCCAGATGACCCCAGACAGCTCACCCTCTGCAGCAGCTATAAGTAAAACTTTATTTATATAGCGCCCTTCTCAACACGAATGTGCTTTACAGACAGTACACAATACACAATACAATACAACTATAACATGTACAAAAAATAAAAAAATAAAATAAATAAATAAAAGAAATAAAAAAAGGCATGTAACACATCAATACAGTTTATGAAGAAACGCCAATGTAGGACAGCTAAAAACTCACCTCCCCCGACACCCCAAAAGCTTGTCGAAAAAGGTGAGTCTTCAGCTGCCCCTTAAAAATCTCCACTGAGACTGAGGCTCTCAGGTCCTGGGGGAGTTCATTCCATAGCCTTGGGGCCACCGCCTCAAAAGCACGGTCCCCCTTAGTTTTTAGTCTGGTTCGTGGCACCCTTAAAGGCCTTGCTCGGAGGACCTCAGGGCCCGGTTTATTCTGTAAGGGTGGATAAGGTCGTGAATGTAGGCGGGGGCTTGGCCGTGGACAGCTCTATAAGTGAAGACGAGGACTTTAAAATGTGTTCTGAGATGGACAGGGAGCCAGTGCAGGGCAGAAAGGATATGTCTCCTGTAAGGACTGGATCGGGGGTGTTCACTCAAACCCCCGCAGAGCCACAGGCTGTGCAGGTAAAATATAAACATACGAAGGACATTCAGGCATAAATTGAAATATCACATATGTTTGGGTTTTAGTGTTTGGATACTGACATATTACATGTTTTGGTGTTTGGATATTGAAATATTACATATGTTTGTGTTTTTGTGTTTGATGTAAAATTATCATAAAGGTATAAAGGTGTGAGTGTGGACAGTGACTGTGGGTAGGAACAGTGGGCTGTGATTGTGTGAGTGTTCTTAGTGGGAGCAGAAGGGATTGTGGGATTGCTGTGAGTCAGAGTGGGAGCGGGGGGAGGGGTGGAGGGTGTACAGTACAAGGCGCTGTATGTCACCAGTCTCATCATTGGCTGGCACATCCATCAGCCCCAGTGCATGCTGGAACAATACGCCTTACTCTGGGCGGGGTGATGAATATGGTGTCTGTTATGAGCTGTAGCATCAGGGCACAGCGGTCAGGAGTCACATGATTCTGTCCACTAGAGCCTCTGTTACAAATTAACTGCTGCTACTACTAGTAATTAGCAGTTACTGCAGCAACATTCATTTGGATCTTTGAAAAGTTGAAGTTAAAGATAAAACAAAAATGGGTTTGTAAGTCTGACCCAATAAAATGTACATTTAATTTTGCACACACACGCACACACATCCCCAAATTGATGCAAGAGGAAATAGAAATACCTATATTATAATATGTAGTAATCCACAATTAATATGTATAATACGAACTGAGCAGTATGTCAGATAATCCAAACGTTCTTCAATCGCCAATGAAAAATATTTATATTAATTGACTGCAGCTGCTATGTTGACCTTTGCATTAGGCAGCAGTATGTTTAAGCTCCTACACACTTACCGTCTCACCCTTACCGTCTCACACTTACCGTCTCACACTTACCGCCTCACACTTACCGTCTCACACTTACCGCCTCACACTTACCGTCTCACCCTTACCGTCTCACACTTACCGTCTCACACTTACCGCCTCACACTTACCGTCTCACACTTACCGCCTCACACTTACCATCTCACACTTACCGTCTCACACTTACCGTCTCACACTTACCGTCTCACACTTACCGTCTCACACTTACCGTCTCACACTTACCGTCTCACACTTACCGCCTCACACTTACCGTCTCACACTTACCGCCTCACACTTACCGTCTCACACTTACCGTCTCACACTTACCGCCTCACACTTACCGCCTCACACTTACCGCCTCACACTTACCGCCTCACACTTACCGTCTCACACTTACCGTCTCACACTTACCGTCTCACACTTAATTTGTTACATTCATGTTTTTGTTTGAATGCGTTGAGCGGTGCACGCATTCCCGCCCGGATGCTAAAACTGACTCCGGTGGAGAGGACAGAGGCAGCGTCAGGTTTCTGGTCTGATTTGATTATATTAGACTTAATCACAGAGGAGTCATGACGGCCCGTTTTTCTCATTCTGTTTTCTCCCCGCAGTTTTTGGCCGATATGCGCGGTGCCGGTGAGCTTAGAGAATGGGGTTATGGGGTTCGGGGGTTCGGTTGAGGAGCAGCTGTCACCGTTTGTTTTCCCTCGGGCCGCATGCTCTTCCTCTCGTGGCGCTCCGTTCTTCAGACGGTCCTCACACTCTCGCTCTCGCTCTCGCTCTCACGGCAGCACTGCATCACAGCTGCTGCTATTTCGGGCAGATGATGTCATTCCTGGGGAACGGGCGCTGACCCTCCCCGGCACAGTGACTCAAAGCTTGGATCTCAGCGGCACCGCGGACCACCGGGCCGACGGCTAACAACCCCGAGCACTCAGATTCCAAACATGTCCACAAACCAGCCGCAGCCGAATACAGAAATGTTGAACTGCCAGGCTGTACTAACCTCCCTCAGCTCAAACCACAGCTGGCTTGTGATTAAAGCCATGATAATATCTGTGCCTGAGTGATTTAGAATGTCTGAGTGATTTAGGAATTGAGTGATTTAGAAATTCTGAGTGATTTAGGAATTGAGTGATTTAGAAATTCTGAGTGATTTAGGAATTGAGTGATTTAGAAATTCTGAGTCATCTTTCCCATTTCCTGAGCTATTCCAGGGTCTGAATTCTCCTCGCGTTTCAGTCGGTTTACACTGAGAATCGGCTTCTTCAGCTTCTACACAAAAAGGGAGAGTTACTGGAATGTTCCTCTTCGTACTGATACAGTATCAGCTGACACTGAGCCAGGTGGGTCTCAGCTGAAATATTTAAGCAGATATGTGCAGACTGATCCGTTTACAGCAGGTAAAGAGCTCTCTACTGACGAGTCTCAGTCTGTTTGCCTCTCAAAGCGATGACGTAATGCTTGCCTGTCCCTGACTACCACAGAGGAACATCAACAGGGGACTGCTCTCTGCGTCACCCGTTGCCATGGACACAGCTCTGACAGCCTCTCTCTGGAGCAATCCAGCAGAGAGCTGCTCTGTGGGGTGGATCATCTGACCGACTCATTATTCTTCCTGAAGCCTCATTGGTCAGCTTTGTGAGTGGCAGGCGGGCTGCCCAATGGCAAAGGGGGTGGGGGGTAATCTGGAGAAGGAAACACAGCCCAACAGAGGATCAGAAACATGGCAACATGAAAGTGGGCTCACCAGGGGAACAAGGGCTGGGTTCGGATCCAAAATGTATCCTTTCTTCCTTCCCTTGCTTCAAGGGGGGAATCCCCAAAATGCCAGGATGTAATATGGCAGCCACACCAAGTGTGATTCGGATGCAGTTTAAGAAAGGGGAGGGAGTAATTACATATATTCCCTCGCTCCCTCGTTTATCCTCCCTTCCACCAAGGATATAAAATGTAAGCTTCCAGCAAGAAGGGAATCCCACAATGCAATGCTCCACATGGAAAAAGTGGGCTATCACCACAGAATTATGTGGCGCTCACATTTCAACTCTATGGTGTTGCACTTTCCGAAATGTTGCAAGGGCGGTTCAGTTCCATTTTTGTTTGTTTCTCGTCAATCCTCCCTTGCAGTGCTTGCTGCACGTAAACAATTGCGTCACAAGATAGCTCACTCGAGGGAAGACAGCAAGGGAAGGGAGCAAGGGAAGGGAGCGTGTTAAATAGATAGCTCACTCGAGGGAAGGGAGCAAGGGAAGGGAGTGTGTTAAATAGATAGCTCACTGGAGGGAAGAGAGCAAGGGAAGGGAGTGTGTTAAATAGATAGCTCACTGGAGGGAAGAGAGCAAGGGAAGGGAGCGTGTTAAATAGATAGCTCACTCGAGGGAAGGGAGCAAGGGAAGGGAATGTGTTAAATAGATAGCTCACTCGAGGGAAGAGAGCAAGGGAAGGGAGTGTGTTAAATAGATAGCTCACTCGAGGGAAGGGAGCAAGGGAAGGGAATGTGTTAAATAGATAGCTCACTCGAGGGAAGAGAGCAAGGGAAGGGAGTGTGTTAAATAGATAGCTCACTCGAGGGAAGGGAGCAAGGGAAGGGAGTGTGTTAAATAGATAGCTCACTGGAGGGAAGAGAGCAAGGGAAGGGAGCGTGTTAAATAGATAGCTCACTGGAGGGAAGAGAGCAAGGGAAGGGAATGTGTTAAATAGATAGCTCACTGGAGGGAAGAGAGCAAGGGAAGGGAATGTGTTAAATAGATAGCTCACTGGAGGGAAGAGATCAAGGGAAGGGAATGTGTTAAATAGATAGCTCACTGGAGGGAAGAGAGCAAGGGAAGGGAGCATGTTAAATAGATAGCTCACTCGAGGGAAGGGAGCAAGGGAAGGGAGTGTGTTAAATAGATAGCTCACTTGAGGGAAGGGAGCAAGGGAAGGGAGTGTGTTAAATAGATAGCTCACTCGAGGGAAGAGAGCAAGGGAAGGGAGTGTGTTAAATAGATAGCTCACTGGAGGGAAGAGAGCAGGGGAAGGGAGCGTGTTAAATAGATAGCTCACTCGAGGGAAGGGAGCAAGGGAAGGGAGTGTGTTAAATAGATAGCTCACTCGAGGGAAGGGAGCAAGGGAAGGGAATGTGTTAAATAGATAGCTCACTCGAGGGAAGAGAGCAAGGGAAGGGAATGTGTTAAATAGATAGCTCACTGGAGGGAAGAGAGCAAGGGAAGGGAGCATGCTAAATAGATAGCTCACTCGAGGGAAGGGAGCAAGGGAAGGGAGTGTGTTAAATAGATAGCTCACTTGAGGGAAGGGAGCAAGGGAAGGGAGTGTGTTAAATAGATAGCTCACTCGAGGGAAGAGAGCAAGGGAAGGGAGTGTGTTAAATAGATAGCTCACTGGAGGGAAGAGAGCAAGGGAAGGGAGCGTGTTAAATAGATAGCTCACTCGAGGGAAGGGAGCAAGGGAAGGGAGTGTGTTAAATAGATAGCTCACTCGAGGGAAGGGAGCAAGGGAAGGGAATGTGTTAAATAGATAGCTCACTCGAGGGAAGAGAGAAAGGGAAGGGAGTGTGTTAAATAGATAGCTCACTCAAGGGAAGAGAGCAAGGGAAGGGAGTGTGTTAAATAGATAGCTCACTCGAGGGAAGGGAGCAAGGGAAGGGAGTGTGTTAAATAGATAGCTCACTCGAGGGAAGAGAGCAAGGGAAGGGAGTGTGTTAAATAGATAGCTCACTGGAGGGAAGAGAGCAAGGGAAGGGAGCGTGTTAAATAGATAGCTCACTCGAGGGAAGGGAGCAAGGGAAGGGAGTGTGTTAAATAGATAGCTCACTCGAGGGAAGGGAGCAAGGGAAGGGAATGTGTTAAATAGATAGCTCACTCGAGGGAAGAGAGAAAGGGAAGGGAGTGTGTTAAATAGATAGCTCACTCGAGGGAAGAGAGAAAGGGAAGGGAGTGTGTTAAATAGATAGCTCACTCAAGGGAAGAGAGCAAGGGAAGGGAGTGTGTTAAATAGATAGCTCACTCGAGGGAAGGGAGCAAGGGAAGGGAGTGTGTTAAATAGATAGCTCACTCGAGGGAAGAGAGCAAGGGAAGGGAGTGTGTTAAATAGATAGCTCACTGGAGGGAAGAGAGCAAGGGAAGGGAGCGTGTTAAATAGATAGCTCACTCGAGGGAAGGGAGCAAGGGAAGGGAGTGTGTTAAATAGATAGCTCACTCGAGGGAAGGGAGCAAGGGAAGGGAATGTGTTAAATAGATAGCTCACTCGAGGGAAGAGAGCAAGGGAAGGGAGTGTGTTAAATAGATAGCTCACTCGAGGGAAGAGAGCAAGGGAAGGGAGTGTGTTAAATAGATAGCTCACTGGAGGGAAGAGAGCAAGGGAAGGGAGCGTGTTAAATAGATAGCTCACTCGAGGGAAGGGAGCAAGGGAAGGGAGTGTGTTAAATAGATAGCTCACTCGAGGGAAGGGAGCAAGGGAAGGGAATGTGTTAAATAGATAGCTCACTCGAGGGAAGAGAGCAAGGGAAGGGAGTGTGTTAAATAGATAGCTCACTCGAGGGAAGAGAGCAAGGGAAGGGAGTGTGTTAAATAGATAGCTCACTGGAGGGAAGAGAGCAAGGGAAGGGAATGTGTTAAATAGATAGCTCACTCGAGGGAAGAGAGCAAGGGAAGGGAGTGTGTTAAATAGATAGCTCACTCGAGGGAAGAGAGCAAGGGAAGGGAGTGTGTTAAATAGATAGCTCACTGGAGGGAAGAGAGCAAGGGAAGGGAATGTGTTAAATAGATAGCTCCCTCGAGGGAAGAGAGCAAGGGAAGGGAGTGTGTTAAATAGATAGCTCACTCAAGGGAAGAGAGCAAGGGAAGGGAGTGTGTTAAATAGATAGCTCACTGGAGGGAAGAGAGCAAGGGAAGGGAGTGTGTTAAATAGATAGCTCACTCGAGGGAAGAGAGCAAGGGAAGGGAGTGTGTTAAATAGATAGCTCACTCGAGGGAAGAGAGCAAGGGAAGGGAGTGTGTTAAATAGATAGCTCACTCGAGGGAAGAGAGCAAGGGAAGGGAGTGTGTTAAATAGATAGCTCACTCGAGGGAAGAGAGCAAGGGAAGGGAGTGTGTTAAATAGATAGCTCACTGGAGGGAAGGGAGCAAGGGAAGGGAGTGTGTTAAATAGATAGCTCACTCGAGGGAAGAGAGCAAGGGAAGGGAATGTGTTAAATAGATAGCTCACTCAAGGGAAGAGAGCAAGGGAAGGGAGTGTGTTAAATAGATAGCTCACTCGAGGGAAGGGAGCAAGGGAAGGGAGTGTGTTAAATAGATAGCTCACTCGAGGGAAGAGAGCAAGGGAAGGGAATGTGTTAAATAGATAGCTCACTCGAGGGAAGGGAGCAAGGGAAGGGAGTGTGTTAAATAGATAGCTCACTCGAGGGAAGGGAGCAAGGGAAGGGAATGTGTTAAATAGATAGCTCACTCGAGGGAAGACAGCAAGAGAAGGGAGTGTGTTAAATAGATAGCTCACTTGAGCAAGGGAAGGGAGTGTGTTAAATAGATAGCTCACTGGAGGGAAGGGAGCAAGGGAAGGGAGCGTGTTAAATAGATAGCTCACTCGAGGGAAGGGAGCAAGGGAAGGGAGTGTGTTAAATAGATAGCTCACTCGAGGGAAGAGAGCAAGGGAAGGGAGTGTGTTAAATAGATAGCTCACTCGAGGGAAGGGAGCAAGGGAAGGGAGTGTGTTAAATAGATAGCTCACTCGAGGGAAGAGAGCAAGGGAAGGGAATGTGTTAAATAGATAGCTCACTCGAGGGAAGAGAGCAAGGGAAGGGAGTGTGTTAAATAGATAGCTCACTCGAGGGAAGAGAGCAAGGGAAGGGAGTGTGTTAAATAGATAGCTCACTGGAGGGAAGAGAGCAAGGGAAGGGAATGTGTTAAATAGATAGCTCACTCGAGGGAAGAGAGCAAGGGAAGGGAGTGTGTTAAATAGATAGCTCACTCGAGGGAAGAGAGCAAGGGAAGGGAGTGTGTTAAATAGATAGCTCACTGGAGGGAAGAGAGCAAGGGAAGGGAATGTGTTAAATAGATAGCTCCCTCGAGGGAAGAGAGCAAGGGAAGGGAGTGTGTTAAATAGATAGCTCACTCAAGGGAAGAGAGCAAGGGAAGGGAGTGTGTTAAATAGATAGCTCACTGGAGGGAAGAGAGCAAGGGAAGGGAGTGTGTTAAATAGATAGCTCACTCGAGGGAAGAGAGCAAGGGAAGGGAGTGTGTTAAATAGATAGCTCACTCGAGGGAAGAGAGCAAGGGAAGGGAGTGTGTTAAATAGATAGCTCACTCGAGGGAAGAGAGCAAGGGAAGGGAGTGTGTTAAATAGATAGCTCACTCGAGGGAAGAGAGCAAGGGAAGGGAGTGTGTTAAATAGATAGCTCACTGGAGGGAAGAGAGCAAGGGAAGGGAGTGTGTTAAATAGATAGCTCACTCGAGGGAAGAGAGCAAGGGAAGGGAGTGTGTTAAATAGATAGCTCACTCGAGGGAAGAGAGCAAGGGAAGGGAATGTGTTAAATAGATAGCTCACTCAAGGGAAGAGAGCAAGGGAAGGGAGTGTGTTAAATAGATAGCTCACTCGAGGGAAGGGAGCAAGGGAAGGGAGTGTGTTAAATAGATAGCTCACTCGAGGGAAGAGAGCAAGGGAAGGGAATGTGTTAAATAGATAGCTCACTCGAGGGAAGGGAGCAAGGGAAGGGAGTGTGTTAAATAGATAGCTCACTCGAGGGAAGGGAGCAAGGGAAGGGAATGTGTTAAATAGATAGCTCACTCGAGGGAAGACAGCAAGGGAAGGGAATGTGTTAAATAGATAGCTCACTGGAGGGAAGGGAGCAAGGGAAGGGAGCGTGTTAAATCGATAGCTCACTCGAGGGAAGGGAGCAAGGGAAGGGAGTGTGTTAAATAGATAGCTCACTCGAGGGAAGAGAGCAAGGGAAGGGAGTGTGTTAAATAGATAGCTCACTCGAGGGAAGGGAGCAAGGGAAGGGAGTGTGTTAAATAGATAGCTCACTCGAGGGAAGGGAGCAAGGGAAGGGAGTGTGTTAAATAGATAGCTCACATCTTAATCTAGTCCCACCCCCCAATTCCCATAGAGATCCATTCAAATGCAGAGAGGTTATAGTATCGATTGTACCTGAAAATAAGATATCGAGAGTCTTTTGATGTTGATGGGTCACAGACTTCAGGAAGTAACAGCATGCAAAAGATATGCTACCAAATATTAAATATACTTTAAAAATATGTTAAAGCAAAGGGTATGTATACTTATGTAAATGAGAGATTTCAGTTTTAGATTTTTTATAAATTTGTAAAAATCTCTAAAAACATGTTTTCACTTTGTCATTATGGGTTATTGAGTGTAGCAAATTTATGGGCAAACATTGTATCCATTAAAATTAAATCTACAACACAATAAAGTGTGAAAAAAGTGAAGGGGTATGAATACTTTCTAGCACCACTTTATAATGACCTGTGTTTTATCTTTGTTTAATTGAAGGAAGTTCTGTGACATCCAGTTGTTCTCACACACACAAGAAGACAGAGAGGAGAGATAGACAGAGAGGAGAGAGACAGAGAGGAGAGAGAGAGAGAGAGAGAGGAGAGACAGAGAGGAGAGAGAGAAGAGAGAGAGAGAGAGGAGAGAGAGAGAGAGAGGAGAGACAGAGAGGAGAGAGAGAGAGAGAGGAGAGACAGAGAGGAGAGAGAGAGGAGAGATAGGAGAAACAGAGAGGAGAGAGAGAGAGAGGAGAGAGAGAGAGAGAGAGGAGAGACAGAGAGGAGAGAGAGGAGAGAGACAGAGAGGAGAGAGAGAGAGAGAGAGACAGAGAGGAGAGAGAGAGAGAGAGGAGAGACAGAGAGGAGAGAGACCGAGAGGAGAGAGAGACAGAGAGGAGAGACAGAGAGGAGAGAGAGACAGAGAAGAGAGAGACAGAGAGGAGAGAGAGACAGAGAAGAGAGAGACAGAGAGGAGAGACAGAGAAGAGAGAGACAGAGAGGAGAGACAGAGAGGAGAGATAAACAGAGGCTAACCGTAGAGCTGGCCCGTGGGGTACAGCTGTATCTCATATGGGGGCGTTTGGGCCGCAGACAGACTCATTTCTCAGAGATCTGAGCTGAACTGGGAGCTCGTCCAGTATTTGAAATTCAACCCATAACAACAGGGCAGGGGGGGGGACGGGGGGCGGGTGCTCGCGGTGCTACAGCAGGGAAACCTTAACAGCCGCCTGCCTCAAGGGTCAATGTTCACGCTAAATTTAGCCTGGTCGTTTATTTCAAGAACACTGTATGCACTCTCTCTCTGTCACACACACACACTCTCTCTCTCTCTCAAACACAAACACACACACACACACACACACACACTCCCTCTCTCTCTCTGTCACTCACATTCTTATTATTTGTTTTTTCTTAATTTTTTTCCCCTTCTTTCGCTGTTGTGTTTTTCCATCTCGCTGGGGTTTTGGAAAGGAGCCGACATTCCCAGGGATGGATGTTTGTGCTTCTGGCCCCCGGAGACTCCTGTGTGGGTCACTCCCCTGACTCTAGCCCCAGGCCTGACCCGGGCCTACCAGGCTCTGGAGGTGTTCGTGAGGAGACGTAACACTCCACGTTTCTCCACCTCCTGCGTAACACATCAGAGCCTAACAGTCCGTTAGCTCCCTGAAAAGGGCGCTGAGATTTACTGACCGACAGCTTCACTGCGCTCCCACATCAAGGGTTTACCTTCAATACACACACACACACTCACTGTGCTCCCACACCAAGGGTATTGTGAGTGTTTAGACCAGGGGTCACCAACCTTTTTGAAACTGAGAGCTACTTCAAGAGTACTGAGTAGTACGGAGGGCTACTTGTTTGATACGAACTTCCTAAATAACAAAGTTGCACAGAGCACCTTTTAATAATAATAATATATGTGAAGAGACTTAGATATTATTACTTCCTTTTATTGCCCTGTTTTATACTTTATTACTGCTGTTTGCCCAAAGCTGCCTTTAAGTCACGGGCTTTTTCTGTCCGTAGTGCGCTACCGGGTGGGTAGTTAGCATGGAAGCTTTGGTGACACGTACTGAAGTGTCTCTCCACGTTGTGCCGCTTTGCCGTCGCCACAGTCGCCCCGCAAATGAGACACACACATTTTTCTTTCACTGTCGTAAAAAAGAGCTCTTCCCAATCATTGTGAAAACAGTATATTTTCTTTCGCTTTTCTGCCATGTTTTCTTTATTTTGGGGGTAAAAACCACATCTAGCTCCCCAACGAAGCTGCGCCCGCAAGAAGCTGCTCCTTGTCTCAGCAATGGCGGTTTGTCTTGTGCACAATATTGAACTTTGACTTCAGAGAAGGTCAGAGTTCATATATACATAAAACATTTTTGTTTTAAAAATTTTATATTATATATTGTAATTTTCAAATCTATATTAATGCAAGCGTTTTTGATTTAAAAAGAACAGCAACACAATTAAATACAATTTTTATTTAGACAGATCTCTATGGTGATTAGTGCTATTTTTAAAACATGCCTCGCGGGCGACTCACGTGGTCCCTGCGGGCTACCAGGTGCCCGCGGGCACCATGTTGTCTACCTCTGGTTTAGACTATGTATTTGCGTGCTTGATCTATGTACTGTGGAATGTAACTGAATATGTTGTATCTCTGTGATTTTCAATGCCATGGTGAGGCCCAAGACAATTTCCAACCCTCGGTTGGACAATAAAGTTATATTCTATTGTATTCTATTCTTACTCGCAGTTTACTCTGCTTCTCCCCACCCGTTACTCGGGCCATTCTTACCCCTTAGCTCCCGTTTTACTCTGCTTCTCCCCACCCGTTACTCGGGCCATTCTTACCCCTTAGCTCCCGTTTCCCCAGCATCCCGTGCAGCGCACATGGCAGGTGACTCCTGTGACATCATCAGGAAGCCGCATCTTTGAGCACGCTCATTAATTATGCAGCTCGTCTGATCACCTGTAGCGCACGGTTTCACCCTCCCGGCAGTAAGCCCCGCCCCTCTAGCAGACAGAGATAAATAATGCACATTTCATTTACCCCCCCCATTTATTTACAGGGAGAGTTTTCCTCTGAGGTGAGAAAGCAGATTTGCAGACGGACTAAAGTGGGAAAAATCTGAAGGATCAGAATCAGCCTCCAGGCCCAGAACACCGGGGTCACAGGTGTGTAAACAGGAAGTGTTTGAGCCAGCCAGGGCAACATCCAATCAGGTCTCAGGGAGCATGGCCAGGCAAGCTGTAAACCCCACACTGGCTGCTCCACACGTGTTGGGCGGAACACAGGAGTTAGTGCAGCAAGGCATCATGGGAGCCAGGGCCGTTTGAAGGGGTTTCCCATAATACCGCAGGCCCTCTGGGAGACGTTAACGGCTCACTGCTGCTGGTACTGACCGTGCGGGCCGGAGCCCTGTCCAGGAAACGCACATCCGCCCCCCCCGTCCCCCCAAAGACCTCCCGTCACGCCCGTAACCCCCCCCCCCCCAACACAGATTCCCAGTAATGACTCACACAGGAAGCCTGTTAAACACAAAGCCATTTTATTATTTTATTACACCTTTCAGCTGGGGGGGAAAACACAGGGGCCGTAAAACGCCTGGTTTGTGTTTAAAAAAACACCACAGGGTACAAAAACAAAGAGATTTTACATAACGCACTCCACTACGCACCCCACCTCCCTACTGCTACCATCAGCATCAAATTCCCTCCCCTGCCACGGCTCTCATCTCTGTACACTGGGGAATACAAAAAGGTTCTGGAAAATTCCAAACTCCAAAATTCCCAATTTATACTGGCATGCTTGACATAAAAAAAACATGCAGAATTATTTACAGTTCGTGAGAAATGCAACACTTGCACATGACTGGCTAAAGGACCCAGTTTGGGAGAAATGCAACACTTGCACATGACTGGCTAAAGGACCCAGTTTGTGAGAAATGCAACACTTGCACATGACTGGCTAAAGGACCCAGTTTGTGAGAAATGCAACACTTGCACATGACTGGCTAAAGGACCCAGTTTGTGAGAAATGCAGCACTTGCACATGACTGGCTAAAGGACCCAGTTTGTGAGAAATGCAGCACTTGCACATGACTGGCTAAAGGACCCAGTTTGTGAGAAATGCAACACTTGCACATGACTGGCTAAAGGACCCAGTTTGTGAGAAATGCAGCACTTGCACATGACTGGCTAAAGGACCCAGTTTGTGAGAAATGCAGCACTTGCACATGACTGGCTAAAGGACCCAGTTTGTGAGAAATGCAACACTTGCACATGACTGGCTAAAGGACCCAGTTTGTGAGAAATGCAGCACTTGCACACGACTGGCTAAAGGACCCAGTTTGTGAGAAATGCAACACTTGCACACGACTGGCTAAAGGACCCAGTTTGTGAGAAATGCAGCACTTGCACATGACTGGCTAAAGGACCCAGTTTGGGTTGATGTGTCCGATACAAGCAGAGTCATAAAGCACTGCTGATATGAACCCATGTGAATCGAGATTTCCCATAATCAGTGTGTGCGAACGGACCGCCCTTTAGTGCTGTAGGTTCGAACCAATTATTTCAGCAAGAAAACAAATGAAACATCGTATAAACAAAGTATAAAAGATAAGTTTGTATTAAAGGGATCATGTTGTGACAGTAGAGACCGAAAGGAGCACACGCGGCATGTTCTAGTTTAACCCGAGTAACTTCATTCCTTTTATGGCATCACATCACCGTAGCAACACTGTACTCAACAATAAAACCTTTATGACATCATATAACAGGGCCCTTCCTGAGTCTGCTGCTTTCCATTGTTAAAAATGGTTACTCAGGTAACGCAGGAAATGCAGGTAACTCAGGTATCTCACCTCACCTGGTTTATTGTGTCTGAATGGTGCCGATTTTAAGGTGAAATTACCCAGCATCCCCTTGTGGCTCTCTGTCGTATTCGGCATGTCTAAAACACTGTCACCACTGCAGTGTCAGCTCTGCACTGGGGGTCCAGGTGACAGGTGGGGTGCAGGTCATGGGGGTTGGGGTCCAGGGGAGGGGCATGGCTTCACCAGGAGCTGAAATCGCCAAAGCCTCCACTCTTACTCTTGGGCTTGGGCTTTTTGGCGGCGGCCACGCTGCCGGAAGGCCCCGCCTCCTCCTCACCCGCCGAGCGTTTCCTGGAACGGCAAACACGCGGGATGAGACCACACAACCCTGAGTGTTTAGGGCGGACCCTGCAGAGGTCGTCTGCTCCTATTGGCTGGCTGATCCTAACAGTGACCTTTGTGGAGAGGCCAGAGTGTGTTAAACACAGACCTGTTTTACACAGAACACCCCCAGATATTAAATATACACAAAACCATAAATAATACTGGCAGGCCACCCACTGTACAGCTACACTAGCAGGCCCTGTGTAAAAATAGGTCTGAACCAACACGCCACTGAGGGTCCTCCATTGCTGCTAAATACGGAGCACAGAAGCTGTGCTGTTTAGGCACTCAGCCTGTCCAACAGATCACTCCACACCTGACAGGGTAAGCCACACTAAAGATGGCCGAACAGATCACTCTACACCTGACAGGTTAAGCCACACTAAAGATGGCCGAACAGATCACTCCACACCTGACAGGGTAAGCCACACTAAAGATGGCCGAACAGATCATTCCACACCTGACAGGGTAAGCCACACTAAAGATGGCCGAACAGATCACTCCACACCTGACAGGGTAAGCCACACTAAAGATGGCTGACACACTGGGAAAAATGGCATCACCATGTTGCAGAAAGCTGCAGATGGCTCTGGGTGAACAGCCCTGTTGTAGAGCCACTGCTGGGAGGCGCACAACCGGACGCCCCCTCCCCTTCCCCCTCTCCCCCCTGTATGAAATGGGGAGGGGCTTATGCTGCATGTGTATAACAGGGAGAGGGGCTTATGTTGCATGTGTGTGTGTGTATAACAGAGAGAGGGGCTTATGTTGCGTGTGTGAGTGCATAACAGAGAGAGGGGCTTATGTTGCAGGTGTGTGTGTGTATAACAGAGAGAGGGGCTTATGTTGCGTGTGTGAGTGTATAACAGAGAGAGGGGCTTATGTTGCAGGTGTGTGTGTGTATAACAGGGGGAGGGGCTTATGTTGCATGTGTGTGTGTGTATAACAGAGAGAGGGGCTTATGTTGCGTGTGTGAGTGTATAACAGAGAGAGGGGCTTATGTTGCAGGTGTGTGTGTGTATAACAGGGGGAGGGGCTTATGTTGCATGTGTGTGTGTGTATAACAGGGGGAGGGGCTTATGTTGCATGTGTGTGTGTGTATAACAGGGGGAGGGGCTTATGTTGCATGTGTGTGTGTGTATAACAGGGGGAGGGGCTTATGTTGCATGTGTGTGTGTATAACAGGGGGAGGGGCTTATGTTGCATGTGTGTGTGTATAACAGGGGGAGGGGCTTATGTTGCATGTGTGTGTGTATAACAGGGGGAGGGGCTTATGTTGCGTGTATGAGTGTATAACAGGGAGAGGGGCATATGTTGCGTGTGTGAGTGTGTATAACAGGGAGAGGGGCTTATGTTGCGTGTGTGAGTGTGTATAACAGGGGGAGGGGCTTATGTTGCATGTGTGTGTGTGTATAACAGGGGGAGGGGCTTATGTTGCGTGTGTGAGTGTATAACAGGGGGAGGGGCTTACGTTGCGTGTGTGAGTGTATAACAGGGGGAGGGGCTTACGCTGCATGTGTATAACAGGGGGAGGGGCTTACGTTGCGTGTGTGAGTGTATAACAGGGGGAGGGGCTTACGTTGCGTGTGTGTGTGTGTGTATAACAGGGGGAGGGGCTTACGCTGCATGTGTATAACAGGGGGAGGGGCTTACGCTGCATGTGTATAACAGGGGGAGGGGCTTACGCTGCATGTGTATAACAGGGGGAGGGGCTTACGTTGCGTGTGTGAGTGTATAACAGGGGGAGGGGCTTACGTTGCGTGTGTGTGTATAACAGGGGGAGGGGCTTACATTGCGTGTGTGAGTGTATAACGGGGGAGGGGCTTACGTTGCGTGTGTGAGTGTATAACAGGGGGAGGGGCTTACGTTGCCATGTTGATGTATTTTCCCACGCCAGGCCGGAAGGTCTTGGGGGTCTGATCAGCTTTGGCCTTCCTCTGAGATGCAGAGCTCTCCTCCTCTTCCTCTTTCTGCTTTTGCGACTCTTTCTCCCGCTCTGCTGCAATCTGCACACACACACACACACACACACACTGAGCGACCTTAACACTGTTCAATTGGAGAGATCAGGCAGGTCACTGATTGGCTGTACGTTTGGTGGGCGGAGCACTGACCTGAGCATCGGCTTCCTCATATGGATCCACAAACACGGTGGCTTTTAGGAGCTTAATCTCAGACTGCATGGCAACACAAACACAACAACGTCACACAACAGAACAGAACAATCGCTCTGACAACACAAAAGAACACAACAAAAATGCCCAAACAGCATAATAATAATAATAATAATAATTACAGCAAGAGCTTTGAGATATTTACTCTCCTAACAGTGGAAGAAGGCCTGTCTCGGGTATCTGGGTGTTGCTAACAAAAGGAGGAGTATTATAGCCATATGTAGGTTGTATAGTTGTATTCTAGCTGTATTATAGTTGTATATGGGTTGTATTTAGGTTGTATTAAAGCATGCAGTGGGTTGGGTTGTATTATAGTTGTATATGGGTTGTATTAAAGCACGCAGTGGGTCAGGTTGTATTATAGTTGTATTAGGGTTGTATTAAGGTTGTATTAAAGCACGCAGTGGGTCGGGTTGTATTATAGTTGTATTAGGGTTGTATTAAGGTTGTATTAAAGCACGCAGTGGGTCGGGTTGTATTATAGTTGTATTTCGGTTGTATTAAAGCATGTAGTGGGTCGGGTTGTATTATAGTTGTATTAGGGTTGTATTATAGTTGTATTTAGGTTGTATTTGGGTTGTATTACAGCATGCAGTGGGCCTGGTCATACCTTGGGTTTGTCTGTTTTTGGATCGCTCTCTATGTTCTCCATGGCCGTGACGGTCTCAAACCCCCCCACCACTCTGCAAGAGAAAAACACACCATTCTCAGGCCTGCAATCTAACACATTACATATTACAACACATGAAAACATATTACAACAAATTAAAACGATTCTCAGGCCCGCAGTCTAACATATTACATATTACAACACATTAAAACATATTACAACAAATTAAAACGATTCTCAGGGCTGCAGTCTAACACATTAAAACTCATTCAAACACAGCCAATGAAAGCAGCTTTTCCCAGATCTCTACTTTTCAGTTCAGAAGGTAAAACTTGAAACAGAGACAGTCCGGTTTGCAGTAAGAGCAGTTTCTGTGCTCAGAGCTTCTTTAGGGGCTCCTGGAGTGATGGGGTGCCATGGGGAATGGGAATGTTGTGTTGTGGGGAGTGGGAATGTATGTTGTGCTGTGGGAAGTGGGAATGTCTTTGTGTGGGGAGTGGGAACACTGCCATGGGGAGCGGGAATGGTGTGTTATGGGGAGCGGGAATGGCGTATTGTGAGGAGTGGGAATGCTGTGCCGTGGGGAGTGGGAATGCTGTGCCGTGGGGAGTGGGAATGCTGTGCCGTGGGGAGTGGGAATGCTGTGCCGTGGGGAGTGGGAATGCTGTGCCGTGGGGAGTGGGAATGCTGTGCCGTGGGGAGTGGGAATGCTGTGCCGTGGGGAGTGGGAATGCTGTGCCGTGGGGAGAGGGAACGCTGTGCCGTGGGGAGAGGGAACGCTGTGCCGTGGGGAGAGGGAATGCTGTGCCGTGGGGAGAGGGAATGCTGTGCCGTGGGGAGAGGGAATGCTGTGCCGTGGGGAGAGGGAATGCTGTGCCGTGGGGAGAGGGAATGCTGTGCCGTGGGGAGAGGGAATGCTGTGCCGTGGGGAGTGGGAATGCTGTGCCGTGGGGAGTGGGAATGCTGTGCCGTGGGGAGTGGGAATGCTGTGCCATGGGGAGTGGGAATGCTGTGCCGTGGGGAGTGGGAATGCTGTGCCGTGGGGAGTGGGAATGCTGTGCCGTGGGGAGAGGGAATGCTGTGCCGTGGGGAGTGGGAATGCTGTGCCGTGGGGAGTGGGAATGCTGTGCCGTGGGGAGTGGGAATGCTGTGCCGTGGGGAGTGGGAATGCTGTGCCGTGGGGAGTGGGAATGCTGTGCCGTGGGGAGTGGGAATGCTGTGCCGTGGGGAGAGGGAATGCTGTGCCGTGGGGAGTGGGAATGCTGTGCCGTGGGGAGTGGGAATGCTGTGCCGTGGGGAGTGGGAATGCTGTTCTACGGGGAGTGAGAATGGTGTGTTGTGGGGAGTAGGAACGCCGCAGCAGATGTGCACCGGCTCAAGTTGGGCTCAAGTCCATCATAGGGTGACAAACAGCTCTCCCTGCGGTTTCTCGTTTCCACGGTGATCATAAAAAGAGAATGCTGGGGGAGGTGGTGTCACCAGCTATTGGGGAAATTAGTCACAATTATGGCTTCAAAACGCCCAAATGTCACCGGGCGCCATTCGGAGAACGTGCCATCAAAGTGAACTCAGAACAGGCCTGTATCCTGCAGTGTGTGTGTGCACACAAGTTTGTGTGTGTGTGTGAGTCTGTGTGTGAGTTTGCTTGTGTATGTTTGTGCATGTGTGTGTATGTTTGTGCATGTGTTTTTGTGTGTGAGTTTGTTTGTGTATGTGTGTGTATATGTTTGTTTGTGTGTGTGCGTGCATGTGTGTGTATGTTTGAGTGTGAGTTTGTTTGTGTATGTGAGGGTGTTTGTGTGTATGTGTGTTTGTACGTGAGGATGTTTGTGTGTGTATGTATATGTGTGTGTGTGTGTGAGTGTGTTTGTGTATGTGTGTGTGTTTGTGTGTTTTTATGTGAACTGGATGAGCCCCTATGAGGTGCATTTGGGTTAGGGTTAGTGTGTAGCGTATAGTGTGTATTGTATAGTGTGTAGCGTATAGTGTGTATTGTATAGTGTGTAGTGTATAGGGCGTATTGTATAGTGTGTATTGTATAGGGTATATTGTATAGTGTGTATTGGGCCAGTCATTTCAAAGACTCGTTCAGTCCGACTATGAGACACACACATCATCAACATAGTTACAGGCTGACAAAAAATCTTTGGAAGCTTGATGACCTCATGCATATTCAGTGTTTCCCTGGTAACACAAAAGCACATTAGAATGTGTACTTTCTGTTGTGTCGTGTCTGATGACCAAAACCAGTGTTCATTTTCAATGTTGGAAGAACGACTATGTCAGGGTAAGGGTTAGGGTTAGGGGTTTAGGGGTTAGGGGTTAGGGGTTAGGGCAAATCATTCTCTGGTGATATAATGAGTCACAAAAACATTCTAATGCATTGTAATGTGAATTTAATTAGCTGAATAAATCTAGAGCAGTGGTTCCCAAACCTGTCCTCTGGTACCCGAGTCATACATACTAACCCTAACCCCTAACCCCTAATACCCCCTAACCCTAACCCCTAACCCTAACCCCTAACCCTCTAACCCTAACCCCTAATACCCCCTAACCCTAACCCCTAATACCCCCTAACCCCTAATACCCCCTAACCCTAACCCCTAACCCCTAACCCTCTAACCCCAACCCCTAACCCCCTAACCCTAACCCCTAATACCCCCTAACCCTAACCCCTAATACCCCCTAACCCTAACCCCCTAACCCTAACCCCTAATACCCCCTAACCCTAACCCCTAACCCCTAATACCCCCTAACCCCTAATACCCCCTAACCCTAACCCCTAATACCCCCTAACCCTAACCCCTACCCCCTAACCCTAACCCCTAATACCCCCTAACCCTAACCCCTAATACCCCCTAACCCTAACCCCTAACCCCAACCCCTAACCCCAACCCCCCCCCCCCCCCCCCCCCCCCCCCCCCTAACCCTACCCCAACTAACCCCTAACCCTAAACCTAACCCCTAACCCTAACCCCTAACCCCTAACCCCAGTCACATGCAGGTATTTCATGTGTTCCACCTCAAGCACACCTGATACAACTAATCAAGCTCCCATCAGATACCTGGATCCGGCTGGAGATCGCCGAGGGAAGGCTGGGGGAACGCTGGGGGAATGCTGGGGGAACGCTGATCTGATTCCATTCCATGAATTACACGAGACATGTCATACAAGCATGCGAGGACCTTACCTGCCAAAAATAGAGTGCTTCCTGTCCAGGTAGGGACAAGAGCGAAACGTGATGAAGCTGAAAAGTAAAAGAAAACAACCAATCAAAAATCAGACTGGTGCCATTAATCAATCAAAAGCAGAGCAGTGCCACGAACACACCCTCACCAGCCCAACCACACACTTCCCTGGGGGTGCGTCCCAATATTCTTCACTCCCCACCTCCACTCCCCCACTACTACTCGTCTCCTCCCTTCCTCCACTCCCCCACTACTACTCGTCTCCTCCCTTCCTCCACTCCCCCACTACACCTCGTCTCCTCCTTTCCTCCACTACACCTCGTCTTCTCCTTTCCTCCACTCCCCCACTACGACTCGTCTCCTCCCTTCCTCCACTCCCCCACTACTACTCGTCTCCTCCCTTCCTCCACTCCCCCTCGTCTCCTACCTTCCTCCACTCCCCCACTACACCTCGTCTCCTCATTTCCTCCACTCCCCCACTACTACTCGTCTCCTCCCTTCCTCCACTCCCCCACTACTACTCGTCTCCTACCTTCCTCCACTCCCCCCACTACTACTCGTCTCCTACCTTCCTCCACTCCCCCACTACTACTCGTCTCCTACCTTCCTCCACTACACCTCGTCTCCTACCTTCCTCCACTACACCTCGTCTCCTCCTTTCCTCCACTCCCCCACTACTACTAGTCTCCTCCCTTCCTCCACTCCCCCACTACTACTAGTCTCCTACCTTCCTCCACTCCCCCACTACACCTCGTCTCCTACCTTCCTCCACTACACCTCGTCTCCACCTTTCCTCCACTCCCCCACTACTACTAGTCTCCTCCCTTCCTCCACTCCCCCACTACTACTTGTCTCCTACCCGGAAGGAATCTGCTTCAGCGTCATCAAAATCGCCGTCGACTATTGATGAAGTTGCCCTATCATAACTTTGACTGACGCCGAGCCCACAAATATTCACAAAGCCAATCACAGATCTTCCACATGGTCAGTCCATTTAAAGCTCCAAAATATAGTTTCAGTTACAAGTGCATGTAACCTAGTTGTGTACAGTGTAATTATAGCCAGTATTGCTGTTCGCGTCACGACACTAATTAACATGTAATCAGCAACATTAGATAAAAGTAAACATGTTGTAGTATAGACTACGCAAACATAACAATTTATTGTAATTTCAGAATCCCAATGTTCCCGATGTCTGAACATACGGAGCACTAATTCACCTCATAGGCCTATAGGCTTCTGTAGCTACACTATAGCCTACTATTGCCAGCTCCTTGCATCTCACATAGGCAAATCGGGAAACATTTCCGTAGATTAGTGGAACTAATTATCGTCATATTATCGGATATAGGCCCATCATTCCCAATGTTCATAGTATCGCAGTGGTCACACTGAAAAACCAAGGCCTATTTCACACTGTAACATCTGAAATCAAATTTAAAAACGTCCTTTAGAATGGTTGAATAAATTAATTAATGCATATTCACATACTGAAATGGTAGCTGTTATGCTTAGGCTATATTTATATATAGTCATGTTCGTTAATAAGCAACGTTAATGTGCAAGCAAATAAATAAAGCTGTCTCCTCGACGTAAATTGCCAAATTTTTATGTAGGATATGAACCACAAAAACGGACTGGCATTTTGTTATCCGTTTTGGATGCTATGTCCTTTGTGTGCTAATAACCTACTGAAGCACACACAATTTAGGGTAAATATCTTGCATTGGGGCATCACTATCTTGGGGAAATTCATATAAGGCAAAGCTACGCATCATCACTGTTGCCTTCTCTTAAATCTCTGTGGGCGTGAGCGCGATGATGTCAGTAGCATACATCGATGTATCCTTCGCCAGAGGGGAGGAGACACCGAGTTTGAAGCCGCTTCGCTGGTCTTCTACACTATTGGGACAGTGGAGGGAGGGAGGAACCAAAGATGGGTTTCAGGGGCACGGAGTAGAGGAGGTGGCAGTGGAGGAAGGGAGGGTGTGTATAATTGTGTAATAAACCCATCTCTGAATTACGCCGCTCCAGTGGCAGAACAAAGCTGCGTGTTTCACTCCTAACCCTGTATCTGAAACGTCTGTCAGCAAAGCGCTCCATACAGGACCTCTTCAGAAAGAAAGGTATCATTGTAGCATTCAGGATTACCACTTCTACAATCTCGTTTCCGTAAAAAGGGAGAGGAATCTGGCTGTCAGGAAGAAGAATCGTTCCAGAGCGACTTGTGTGCGTGTGCGTGTGTGTGCGTGTGCGTGTGTGTGCGTGTGTGTGCGTGCGTGTGCGTGTGTGTGCGCGTGTGTGCGCGTGTGTGTGACAGGTAAACAGAGCAGCTCTCTAATCAGTCTGTTCCTCTCACAAGACTGACTCACCACTGACTAACTCAACAGGAAGAAGAAAGAACGGACAGGATTCACTGAACACAGACTGGGTACACAGATGTGTGAAAGTCACAGTGCGGTGACTGCAGACTCACAACTGTGACTTGTTGGTGTTGGGCCCGGAGTTAGCCATGCTCAGCACTCCCCGCCCTTTGTGGGACAGATTGGGCCTGAACTCATCCTGAAAGGGCTTCCCCCAGAATGACTCCCCACCTGCAGGGCAGAGAGAGAGAGAACGATTACCGCCATCGCCACAGTGAGACCACCACCGGCGGGGGGAGGGGAACAGAGCGGCGGCGGGAGGGGAACAGAACAGCGGGGGGAGGGGAACAGAGCGGCGGCGGGAGGGGAACAGAACAGCGCAGTGCTCTTTAAGGCGTCCTTCACTGTGGTGATTCCCGGTTGCCAGCGACACGCTGCGAGGCAATTTCAGTTTTAAAGGCTGTGCACCGATATAAAGCTTCCCCTGGTGACATTTCTGCATTATTTATGACATCACTGACATTTCTCCTCGCAACAGGCCTTCGATTAAAAACAGGAAGATTGACTTACTTCCAGCCAACCTGGCCTTCCAGCAAACACTCACAAAACGTCAATTAGAAGCTCAACTGCCCTCAAACATACTTTAAACACACTATCTGCAGCTTGTGTGTTACACTGTCTCTTCATTAACAGAATCCTCTCATCTTAAAAACATTAAAATATAAACACAACCTAACAATTTTATCCCTGAAAGCTACAATCAGCCTGATGCAGAAGCAGCCCTCGCTCTCTCGCTCTCTCGCTCTCTCTCGCGCTCTCTCTCTCGCGCTCTCTCTCTCGCTCTCTCGCGCTCTCTCTCTCGCTCTCTCGCTCTCTCTCTCTCTCGCGCTCTCTCTCTCTCGCGCTCTCTCTCTCGCGCTCTCTCTCTCGCGCTCTCTCTCTCGCGCTCTCTGGTTGTCGGTTGCTCCAGCTGTTTAAAGTCCGGTGCTGCCCACACACACACACTGAATGGACAGAGCCTTAGCCAAGTTTACATAACATTCAGCCCATTGAGAATCCTGCAGCCCATATTTATGTGTGGATTCAGTGTGTTGAGATTGTGAGGTGCTGTAATCTTTACTTAGATCACCTCTCACTGCGGTGTCTTTGCCCCCTGCAATTACCAAACAAACGGCTCATTACTGCTAGAGCTGCTGCGCTCACCACCAAACCAGCACTCACACTCACTCTCACACTCACTCTCACACTCACACTCACACTCACACTCACACTCACACACACTCTCACACTCACACTCACACTCACACTCACTCTCACACACACTCTCACACACACTCTCACACACACTCTCACACACACTCTCTCACACACTCTCTCACACACTCTCTCACACACTCTCTCACACACACTCTCTCACACACTCTCTCACACACTCTCTCACACACTCTCTCACACACTCTCTCACACACTCTCTCACACACTCTCTCACACACTCTCTCACACTCTCTCACACACTCTCTCACACACTCTCTCACACACTCTCTCACACACTCTCTCACACACTCTCTCACACACTCTCTCACACACTCTCTCACACACTCTCTCACACACTCTCACACACTCTCTCACACACTCTCTCACACACTCTCTCACACACTCTCTCACACACTCTCTCACACACTCTCTCACACACTCTCTCACACACTCTCTCACACACTCTCTCACACACTCTCTCACACACTCTCTCACACACTCTCTCACACACTCTCTCACACACTCTCTCACACACACTCTCTCACACACACTCTCTCACACACACTCTCTCACACACACTCTCTCACACACACTCTCTCACACACTCTCTCACACACTCTCTCACACACTCTCTCACACACTCTCTCACACACTCTCTCACACACTCTCTCACACACTCTCTCACACACTCTCTCACACACTCTCTCACACACTCTCTCACACACTCTCTCACACACTCTCTCACACACTCTCTCACACACTCTCTCACACACTCTCTCACACACTCTCTCACACACTCTCTCACACACTCTCTCACACACTCTCTCACACACTCTCTCACACACTCTCTCACACACTCTCACACACTCTCTCACACACTCTCTCACACACTCTCTCACACACTCTCTCACACACTCTCTCACACACTCTCTCACACACTCTCTCACACACTCTCTCACACACTCTCTCACACACTCTCTCACACACAGGGCTCATTATCAGCCTCTCTCCGGAGCACTGCGTAGCTGAGGCTGCGTCGCTAAATCAAAAGCAATTTATTGGTGAAAAATCTGAGCCCTGACGCTGTAAAGAACTGCAGTTATGAGGCCCTGACGTGGTAAAGAACTGCAGTTATGAGGCCCTGACGTGGTAAAGAACTGCAGTTATGAGACACTGACGTGGTAAAGGACTGCAGTTATGAGACCCTGACGTGGTAAAGGACTGCAGTTATGAGGCCCTGACGTGGTAAAGAACTGCAGTTATGAGACACTGACGTGGTAAAGAACTGCAGTTATGAGACCCTGACGTGGTAAAGGACTGCAGTTATGAGACCCTGACGTGGTAAAGAACTGCAGTTATGAGACCCTGACGTGGTAAAGAACTGCAGTTATGAGGCCCTGACGTGGTAAAGAACTGCAGTTATGAGACCCTGACGTGGTAAAGGACTGCAGTTATGAGGCCCTGACGTGGTAAAGAACTGCAGTTATGAGGCCCTGACGTGGTAAAGAACTGCAGTTATGAGACCCTGACGTGGTAAAGAACTGCAGTTATGAGACCCTGACGTGGTAAAGAACTGCAGTTATGAGACCCTGACGTGGTAAAGAACTGCAGTTATGAGACCCTGACGTGGTAAAGAACTGCAGTTATGAGGCCCTGACGTGGTAAAGAACTGCAGTTATGAGGCCCTGACGTGGTAAAGAACTGCAGTTATGAGGCCCTGACGTGGTAAAGAACTGCAGTTATGAGGCCCTGACGTGGTAAAGAACTGCAGTTATGAGGCCCTGACGTGGTAAAGAACTGCAGTTATGAGGCCCTGACGTGGTAAAGAACTGCAGTTATGAGACCCTGACGTGGTAAAGAACTGCAGTTATGAGGCCCTGACGTGGTAAAGAACTGCAGTTATGAGACCCTGACGTGGTAAAGAACTGCAGTTATGAGGCCCTGACGTGGTAAAGAACTGCAGTTATGAGACCCTGACGTGGTAAAGAACTGCAGTTATGAGACCCTGACGTGGTAAAGAACTGCAGTTATGAGACCCTGACGTGGTAAAGAACTGCAGTTATGAGACCCTGACGTGGTAAAGAACTGCAGTTATGAGACCCTGACGTGGTAAAGAACTGCAGTTATGAGGCCCTGACGTGGTAAAGAACTGCAGTTATGAGGCCCTGACGTGGTAAAGAACTGCAGTTATGAGGCCCTGACGTGGTAAAGAACTGCAGTTATGAGGCCCTGACGTGGTAAAGAACTGCAGTTATGAGGCCCTGACGTGGTAAAGAACTGCAGTTATGAGACCCTGACGTGGTAAAGAACTGCAGTTATGAGGCCCTGACGTGGTAAAGAACTGCAGTTATGAGACCCTGACGTGGTAAAGAACTGCAGTTATGAGGCCCTGACGTGGTAAAGAACTGCAGTTATGAGACCCTGACGTGGTAAAGAACTGCAGTTATGAGACCCTGACGTGGTAAAGAACTGCAGTTATGAGACCCTGACGTGGTAAAGAACTGCAGTTATGAGGCCCTGACGTGGTAAAGAACTGCAGTTATGAGGCCCTGACGTGGTAAAGAACTGCAGTTATGAGACCCTGACGTGGTAAAGAACTGCAGTTATGAGGCCCTGACGTGGTAAAGAACTGCAGTTATGAGACCCTGACGTGGTAAAGAACTGCAGTTATGAGACCCTGACGTGGTAAAGAACTGCAGTTATGAGGCCCTGACGTGGTAAAGAACTGCAGTTATGAGGCCCTGACGTGGTAAAGAACTGCAGTTATGAGACCCTGACGTGGTAAAGAACTGCAGTTATGAGGCCCTGACGTGGTAAAGAACTGCAGTTATGAGACCCTGACGTGGTAAAGAACTGCAGTTATGAGGCCCTGACGTGGTAAAGAACTGCAGTTATGAGGCCCTGACGTGGTAAAGAACTGCAGTTATGAGACCCTGACGTGGTAAAGAACTGCAGTTATGAGGCCCTGACGTGGTAAAGAACTGCAGTTATGAGGCCCTGACGTGGTAAAGAACTGCAGTTATGAGACACTGACGTGGTAAAGGACTGCAGTTATGAGACCCTGACGTGGTAAAGAACTGCAGTTATGAGACCCTGACGTGGTAAAGAACTGCAGTTATGAGACACTGACGTGGTAAAGAACTGCAGTTATGAGACCCTGACGTGGTAAAGAACTGCAGTTATGAGACCCTGACGTGGTAAAGAACTGCAGTTATGAGGCCCTGACGTGGTAAAGAACTGCAGTTATGAGGCCCTGACGTGGTAAAGAACTGCAGTTATGAGACCCTGACGTGGTAAAGAACTGCAGTTATGAGACCCTGACGTGGTAAAGGACTGCAGTTATGAGGCCCTGACGTGGTAAAGAACTGCAGTTATGAGACACTGACGTGGTAAAAGACTGCAGTTATGAGACCCTGACGTGGTAAAAGACTGCAGTTATGAGACCCTGACGTGGTAAAAGACTGCAGTTATGAGACCCTGACGTGGTAAAGAACTGCAGTTATGAGACCCTGACGTGGTAAAGAACTGCAGTTATGAGACCCTGACGTGGTAAAGAACTGCAGTTATGAGGCCCTGACGTGGTAAAGAACTGCAGTTATGAGACCCTGACGTGGTAAAGAACTGCAGTTATGAGACCCTGACGTGGTAAAGAACTGCAGTTATGAGACCCTGACGTGGTAAAGAACTGCAGTTATGAGACCCTGACGTGGTAAAGGACTGCAGTTATGAGACCCTGACGTGGTAAAGGACTGCAGTTATGAGACCCTGACGTGGTAAAGAACTGCAGTTATGAGACCCTGACGTGGTAAAGAACTGCAGTTATGAGACACTGACGTGGTAAAAGACTGCAGTTATGAGACCCTGACGTGGTAAAAGACTGCAGTTATGAGACCCTGACGTGGTAAAAGACTGCAGTTATGAGGCCCTGACGTGGTAAAGAACTGCAGTTATGAGGCCCTGACGTGGTAAAGAACTGCAGTTATGAGACCCTGACGTGGTAAAGAACTGCAGTTATGAGACCCTGACGTGGTAAAGAACTGCAGTTATGAGACCCTGACGTGGTAAAGAACTGCAGTTATGAGGCCCTGACGTGGTAAAGAACTGCAGTTATGAGACACTGACGTGGTAAAGAACTGCAGTTATGAGACCCTGACGTGGTAAAAGACTGCAGTTATGAGACCCTGACGTGGTAAAGAACTGCAGTTATGAGACCCTGACGTGGTAAAGGACTGCAGTTATGAGACCCTGACGTGGTAAAGGACTGCAGTTATGAGACCCTGACGTGGTAAAGAACTGCAGTTATGAGACCCTGACGTGGTAAAGAACTGCAGTTATGAGGCCCTGACGTGGTAAAGAACTGCAGTTATGAGACCCTGACGTGGTAAAGAACTGCAGTTATGAGACCCTGACGTGGTAAAGAACTGCAGTTATGAGACCCTGACGTGGTAAAGAACTGCAGTTATGAGACCCTGACGTGGTAAAGGACTGCAGTTATGAGACCCTGACGTGGTAAAGAACTGCAGTTATGAGGCCCTGACGTGGTAAAAGACTGCACCCGTTATGAGGCCCTGACGTGGTAAAGAACTGCAGTTATGAGATTCCCAGACGTGGAAAATGACTGCAGTTATCGAGACCCTGACGTGGTAAAGAACTGCAGTTATGAGACCCTGACTTTCTGTGATAAAAACACACCTGAAATGCGTTATGTATAACACAATGGACGTGACAAGATAACTGCCAAAACAAAACTGCAGTTATGAGACCCTGACGTGGTAAAGACTGCAGTTATGAGACCCTGACGTGGTAAGACTGCAGTTATGAGCCCTGACGTGGTAAAGAACTGCAGTTATGAGACCCTGACATTTGTGGTAAAGAACTGCAGTTATGAGAACCTGACGTGGTAAAGAACATGCAGTTATGAGGTACTGACGTGGATACTAAAGAACTGCAGTTATGAGACCCTAAGAATTGGGGGTTGAGACTAGATTATGCTGCAGTATGAGACCCTGACGTGGTAAAAGACTGCAGTTAATAGTCTATAGTATCAACGCGCCCCAAACCATCACTCTGCGGTTATGGAGTAGATGTGGAAAGAACTGCAGTTATGAGACCCTGACGTGGTAAAGAACTGCAGTTATGAGACCTGACGTGGGTAAAGAACTGCAGTTATGGAGAGGACGTGGTAAAGAACTGCAGTTATGAGACCTGACGTAAAGAACTGCAGTTATGAGACCCTGACTGGTAGTAAAGAACTGCAGTTATGAGACCACTGACGTGGTAAAGAATGCTGCGTGGTAAGAAGACTGCAGTTATGAGGCCCTGACGTGGTAAAGAAACTGCAGTTATGAGACCCTGACGTGGTAAAGAACTGCAGTTATGAGACCCTGACGTGGTAAGAACTGCAGTTATGAGACCCTGACGTGGTAAAGAACTGCAGTTATGAGACCCTGACGTGGTAAAGAAACTGCAGTTATGAGACCTGACGTGGTAAAGAACTGCAGTTATGAGGCCCTGACGTGGTAAAGAACTGCAGTTATGAGGCCCTGACGTGGTAAAGAACTGCAGTTATGAGACCCTGACGTGGTAAAGAACTGCAGTTATGAGGCCCTGACGTGGTAAAGAACTGCAGTTATGAGACCCTGACGTGGTAAAGAACTGCAGTTATGAGACCCTGACGTGGTAAAGAACTGCAGTTATGAGACCCTGACGTGGTAAAGAACTGCAGTTATGAGACACTGACGTGGTAAAGAAACTGCAGTTATGAGACCCTGACGTGGTAAAGAACTGCAGTTATGAGACCCTGACGTGGTAAAGAAGTTATGAGACCCTGACGTTAAGAACTGCAGTTATGAGAACTGACGTGGTAAAGAACTGCAGTTATGAGACCCTGACGTGGTAAAGAACTGTAAAGAACTGCAGTTATGAGACCCTGACGTGGTAAAGAACTGCAGTTATGAGACCCTGACGTGGTAAAGAACTGCAGTTATGAGACCCTGACGTGGTAAAGAACTGCAGTTATGAGGCCCTGACGTGGTAAAGAACTGAGTTATGAGACCCTGACGTGGTAAAGAACTGCAGTTATGAGACCCTGACGTGGTAAAGAACAGTTATGACACTGACGTGGTAAAGAACTGCAGTTATGAGACCCTGACGTGGTAAAGAACTGCAGTTATGAGACCCTGACGTGGTAAAGAACTGCAGTTAGTGGTAAAGAACTGCAGTTATGAGACCCTGACGTGGTAAAGAACTGCAGTTATGAGACCCTGACGTGGTAAAAGAACTGCAGTTATGAGTCCCTGACGTTGTAAAGAACTGCAGTTATGAGGCCCTGACGTGGTAAAGAACTGCAGTTATGAGACCCTGACGTGGTAAAGAACTGCAGTTATGAGACACTGACGTGGTAAAGAACTGCAGTTATGAGACCCTGACGTGGTAAAGAACTGCAGTTATGAGACACTGACGAGGTAAAGAACTGCAGTTATGAGCCTGACGTGGTAAAGAACTGCAGTTATGATGGTAAAGAACTGCAGTTATGAGGCCCTACGTGGTAAAGAACTGCAGTTATGAGGCCCTGACGTGGTAAAGAACTGCAGTTATGAGGCCCTGACGTGGTAAAGAACTGCAGTTATGAGACCCTGACGTGGTAAAGAACTGCAGTTATGAGACCCTGACGTGGTAAAGGACTGCAGTTATGAGGCCCTGACGTGGTAAAGTACTGCAGTTATGAGGCCCAGATGGTAAAGAAAGGAGTTATGAGGCCCTGACGTGGTAAAGAACTGCAGTTATGAGGTGGTAAAGAACTGCAGTTATGAGACCCTGACGTGGTAAAGAACTGCAGTTTGTTATGAGCCCTGACGTGGTAAAGGACTGCAGTTATGAGGCCCTGACGTGGTAAAGAACTGCAGTTATGACCTGAGGAAATATATGAGCCTACCCGTTCAGCCAGCATGCAAAACAAAACATTTAATGCAAAATACGGAAAATTCAACAGAATCAACAACCAGGATGCCCAACTGTTTCCACAATTGTTAAAACAAATAAAAACAATGTGCCAAAACAAAACATTACAGCCCAGCGGTTAAAACTGACTCAGCCGATTCAACCGAAAACAAAAGCCCAGTGGTGCCCAAGACCAGTGGTGCCCAATCATGTGCCATGGAGAGCTGAAGTGACAAGATCTCTAAAAAATAGGTATTAATAGATGCTGGTACAGTATGGAACACATGACTGGCTAAATGGCTGTAAGTCATCAATAGTCTATAGTATCAACGCGCCCCAAACCATCACTCTGCGGTCGGATATGGAGTAGATGTGGATGGATCACTTTAAGGGCTTCTTCTCCTGACTTTTCCACCCATAAAGTTCTATAGGAAAATGAGTAAATGCGATATTTCAGTTTTTTATTTTTAATATAATCCTGAAGATATCTAAATCCTTTATTTAATTTGCACATTATAATTACTTCTACATGAGTAGAAATAAATCCCATGTAAATATGTTTTAATTTGACTTTGCAACACAACAAAATGAGAAATAATCAATGGGGTATGAATACTTTGAGGCCACTGTATGTAATATAATCACATGAACACAGAAGACAGCAGTAGGATCTAAAGATTCCCTGCAGCTCACACACAGCCATGAAGATATGAACGTCACAGCCTTCACAGCTGGGTGGTAATTACGTCCAAAGAGACGTTCCCATATTTCATGAACCGGTTTCATGCACCTGTGACCTGGGAATCTAGATGACGATGATGATGATGGTGGTGACCTTCGCATGGACATGTTTAAGTAACGGCAGCTCACCTGTGCCGGTTCCTGTAGGGTCTCCTCCTTGAATCTGGAAGAAAAAATGAAGTATTTTTTATTTGACTGGTTAATTGGTGATTAAATTGATAACAGTATTGTAAGGTCGTCCACTCAAATGTCCATTTAACACCAAAGATCCCCCACACTCGCGGAGTTAAAACACTCCAAAGCATTTGCACAACCTGAGGAGTTAGTCCTTAGGTTTAGCAACCTGCAGGATTATCCTGGCAACGTTCCCTCCTGCGCAGCCACTGCCATTAATAAAAATAACTGGAATCTTCACTCCTTTCACAGACTGGAATCTTGTCATTCATGGGAATCTTCTCTGGCATTCACAACTTTTCACTGGATACTGGAAATCTGTCATTCAGCTTCAGTGGAATCTTTTCTCTGTCATTCACAACTTCACTGGACACTGGAATCTCTGTCATTCAGAGCTAGCTTCACTGGAATCTCTGTCATTCACAGCTTCACTGGAATCTTTCACTGTCATTCACAGCTTCACTGGATACTGGAATCTGACTGTCATTCACAGCTTCAGTGGAATCTTTCTCTGTCATTCACAGCTTCACTGGATACTGGAATCTCTGTCATTCACAGCTTCACTGGAATCTTTGTCATTCACAGCTTCACTGGAATCTCTCTCTGTCATTCACAGCTTCACTGGATACTGGAATCTGACTGTCATTCACAGCTTCACTGGATACTGGAATCTTTCACTGTCATTCACAGCTTCAGTGGAATCTTTCACGGTCATTCACAGCTTCACTGGATACTGGAATCTCATTCACAGCTTCACTGGAATCTCTCTCTGTCATTCACAGCTTCACTGGAATCTCTCTGCCATTCGCAGCTTCACTGGATTATGTCTCCGCCATTCGCAGCTTCACTGGATTATGTCTCTGCCATTCGCAGCTTCACTGGAATACGTCTCCGCCATTCGCAGCGTCACTGGAATACGTCTCCGCCATTCACAGCTTCACCGGAATGTCTTTCTGTCATTCACAGCTTCACCGGAATGTCTCTGTCATTCACAGCTTCAGTGGATAGTGAATGGTTGCCAGATGGAGAGCAGCTACTCAAAGACTAAGGGAGTTATTTCTGGGCAGAAGATGTGGCAACCCCATAGAGAAAGCCCCATGAGAAACAGAGAGATCGTTACACTCTCCGGTTAGCATGAGGTACTGAAGCTGGGGTGCAGAAGCTGTATCAGGACCGACAGAATGTGACTGAAGCAGATTCACATGAAGCCTAAACCAGGAAAGCAAAAAACTATCCTGACACCCAAAATGATCAGTTCTGTGTGTAAGTGTGTAAAACATGGCTAATGATGCGTAAGTGTGTAAAACAGGGCTAATGATGCGTGTGTAAAACAGGGCTAATGATGCGTAAGTGTGTAAAACAGGGCTAATGATGCGTAAGTGTGTAAAACAGGGCTAATAATGCGTAAGTGTGTAAAACAGGGCTAATAATGTGTAAGTGTGTAAAACAGGGCTAATGATGTGTAAGTGTGTAAAACAGGGCTAATGATGCGTAAGTGTGTAAAACAGGGCTAATGATGCGTAAGTGTGTAAAACAGGGCTAATGATGTGTAAGTGTGTAAAACAGGGCTAATGATGCGTAAGTGTGTAAAACAGGGCTAATGATGTGTAAGTGTGTAAAACAGGGCTAATGATGCGTAAGTGTGTAAAACAGGGCTAATGATGTGTAAGTGTGTAAAACAGGGCTAATGATGCGTAAGTGTGTAAAACAGGGCTAATGATGTGAATGTCCAGCGCTCCGCATGTGAGATTCAGGGTATTAGATCCCCCCACCACTGTAAAATAGAGAAAATTCACATCGCCTCATAGTTTAGCGATTAGCTCACTTTACCACCTGCCTGAAAGCAAGCCGATTTATTGACTACGGGCACTTTGATCCCACCCTCCAATCATACAGGCCTCACGGAGCAGCCGGGGTCAATGAGGTCATCATTCAGGTCACATCAGGCTAACCGTGATTAGCCTGAAACACACCTGTGATAATACTGCATGTTCTTCAGTCCTAAAATAGACAGTGATCAGGGCAGTGAGCAAGAAAATGATCAGGAGTGTGAGCAGGGCAGTGAGCAAGAAAATGATCAGGAGTGTGAGCAGGGACAGTACGCAGGGCAGTGAGCAGGAGAATGATCAAGAGACTGAGCAGGAGAGTGAGCAGGGCAGTGAGCAAGAAAATGATCAGGAGAGTGAGCAGGGACAGTACGCAGGGCAGTGAGCAAGAGAATGATCAAGAGAGTGAGCAGGAGAGTGATCAGGCGAGTGAGCAGGGACAGTACGCAGGAGAGTGATCAGGAGATTGAGCAGGGACAGTACGCAGGGCAGTGAGCAGGAGAATGATCAAGAGAGTGATCAGGCGAGTGAGCAGGGACAGTACGCAGGGCAATGAGTAAAGAGATGAGATTTGGTTCTGCTATGATAATAAGGCAGGCACAGACTAGACCCATTTAGCAGAATTACTCCCAGTATGGACCCCCCCACACAGCACAGCCGGGAGAAGTGTTCCTGTAACTGAACCCACTGCTCTCTCCCCTCCCACAGACTCTGCTCCAGTCTACTACACAAGCAGGGAATACCATACCGGCCTCATTCACTATTCTCTCAGTTTACAAAGCTGAATAAAACTGGAACAGCAGCTGTGATGAAAACATCTGTCAGGCGCTAAAGAAACAGAAGGATCCCTGAGGAATGAGCAGCAGCAATGAACAATAGCGCAAGTGAACTCAGAGGCCCCCGACACTCCAACATGCTAACATCCAGCAGGCTAATGCTAACAGTCCAGTAGTTAACATCACAGGCTGCTAACACTAACAGTCCAGTAGTTAACATCACAGGCCGCTAACACTAACAGTCCAGTAGTTAACATCACAGGCCGCTAACACTAACAGTCCAGTAGTTAACATCACAGGCCGCTAACACTAACAGTCCAGTAGTTAACATCACAGGCTGCTAACACTCCACTAACAGTCCAGATTACAACATAGGCTTCTCACGCTCACAGCCCAGTACATCACTCCACGGTATGCTAATGCTAATATCCCAGTAGATTATTCCACAGTATGCTAATGCTACTATCCCAGTACATCACTCCACGGTATGCTAATGCTAATATCCCAGTACATCACTCCACGGTATGCTAATGCTAATATCTCAGTAGATTATTCCACGGTATGCTAATGCTACTATCCCAGTAGATTATTCCACAGTATGCTAATGCTAATATCCCAGTAGATTATTCCACAGTATGCTAATGCTAATATCCCAGTAGATTATTCCACAGTATGCTAATGCTGCTATCCCAGTAGAGTATTCCACAGTATGCTAATGCTAATATCCCAGTACATCACTCCACGGTATGCTAATGCTAATATCCCAGTAGATTCCACAGTATGCTAATGCTACTATCCCAGTCCATCACTCCACGGTATGCTAATGCTAATATCCCAGTAGATTATTCCACAGTATGCTAATTCTACTATCCCAGTACATCACTCCACGGTATGCTAATGCTAATATCCCAGTAGATTATTCCACAGTATGCTAATGCTAATATCCCAGTACATCACTCCACGGTATGCTAATGCTAATATCCCAGTAGATTATTCCACGGTATGCTAATGCTACTATCCCAGTAGATTATTCCACAGTATGCTAATGCTACTATCCCAGTAGATTATTCCACAGTATGCTAATGCTACTATCCCAGTAGATTATTCCACAGTATGCTAATGCTAATATCCCAGTAGATTATTACACAGTATGCTAATGCTAATATCCCAGTACATCACTCCACGGTATGCTAATGCTAATATCCCAGTAGATTATTCCACAGTATGCTAATGCTACTATCCCAGTAGAGTATTCCACAGTATGCTAATGCTACTATCCCAGTAGAGTATTCCACAGTATGCTAATGCTAATATCCCAGTAGAGTATTCCACAGTATGCTAATGCTAATATCCCAGTCGAGTATTCCACAGTATGCTAATGCTACTATCCCAGTAGAGTATTCCACAGTATGCTAATGCTAATATCCCAGAAGAGTATTCCACAGTATGCTAATGCTAATATCCCAGTAGATTATTCCACAGTATGCTAATGCTAATATCCCAGTAGATTATTCCACAGTATGCTAATGCTAATATCCCAGTAGAGTATTCCACAGTATGCTAATGCTAATATCCCAGTAGAGTATTCCACAGTATGCTAATGCTACTATCCCAGTAGAGTATTCCACAGTATGCTAATGCTAATATCCCAGAAGAGGATTCCACAGTATGCTAATGCTAATATCCCAGTAGATTATTCCACAGTATGCTAATGCTAATATCCCAGTAGATTATTCCACAGTATGCTAATGCTAATATCCCAGTAGATTATTCCACAGTATGCTAATGCTAATATCCCAGTAGATTATTCCACGGTATGCTAATGCTACTATCCCAGTAGAGTATTCCACAGTATGCTAATGCTAATATCCCAGTAGATTATTCCACGGTATGCTAATGCTACTATCCCAGTAGAGTATTCCACAGTATGCTAATGATAATAGCATCCAGCTAAAGGCTGAACTGCAATCCAACCTGAAGTTTGTGGAAAAGAGTCTGTATAAACCAGAATGCAGTGACCCACACACAGATGCAAATACACCCGTGCGCTTCTCGCACACCAGGTGATGTCCGAGCCTCCCGAGCTCAAACCAAACGTGATCTTCATTTATACATTTTTATCTGTTTCAAGGGGATTTAGGAAATTTGGCAACCCATGAGGCGGAAGAGCACATGGGAGAATAATGGAGATTATCCACACTCAGGAATATTAACCAGCAACAGGACCACGTGGGCAGGAGAAGTCCCTCTGTCCCCACATTAATAAATAATTACCCGGACCGCTGAGCCAGGCCTCCGCAGATCAATCCACACATGCGTGTGCAGGTCTTTTAGGTCACATGGAGCCCCAACGCCACCAGGTAACCGATAGTGATGATTACATAACGCCACATGCTCCAGGTAGAGTGGTGTGTTTCCGGCAGGTTCTACAGCAGGTATTTGAGTTCACTGACAGTAACGCTCAGCCACTCATTACATAATTCCTGTCACGTTTTACATTCAACAAACCTCCATCCATCTCCATTCATTTTTCTGAACAGACTCTGCCTTGACTTACTGTGAATTCAGGGTAAAAATAAACACAAACCCCCAAGCATCCATGATTTCGGTTAACGTACCATGAAGTTCCGGATGGATCTATGAAAGACGGTGTCATCGTAGTAGCCCTTCTTGCAGAGCTGAATAAAATTCTCACCAGTTTTGGGGACCTGGGGTACGAACCAGGGGAAAGAAGCATCAAAGATGGGGGCTCAAAATCAACACGTTACAGGAACACAAACATTCACGCGAGCCAATGAGCTTCAGGCAGCGACACACTAACAGTAGAGCCTTGGGGAGGCGGTCCTGAAGAATGAAGATCCCATAATTAGAGAAACACAGGATTAGACGTTTAACACTGACCCAACTGTACTCATTTTTAATGATAAACACAGACTTAACAGCTCTTCATTCTTTACGCAGTTCTCCAGAGAGAAGTCAATCTCAATAAAAATCAATTTTCAAGTTAATTCAGTCCACAACTGTTTGTCCATACCATTTCATCCTAAAAGCATTTATACAGCCGGATATTTAAGAAGTAATTAACATTTAGCCCCTTCCTCAAGGGTAAAGACATCGCAGCAGAAATGTTATTCTTTTGTTAAATTCACTTCAGTTCAGAAAACTTTAACGGCACAAAACCTTCACTCAATAATCACTGATGGACAATAACACAATAGCACAAGAAAGGCATTGTAGCATTTCAGCTTCCGACTATCATTAGTCCATAATCCCCTGTACGTCCACAGGAGAAGCTTATAGCAGAGCCAACCTGCTGTGTGCTCATATTTTATATAGGAGCGGCAGTGTAGTATAATGGTTAAGGAACTTGACTTGTAACCGAAAGGTTGCAGGTTCGATTCCCAGGTAGGGCACTGCCGTTGTACCCTTGAGCAAGGTACTTAACCTGAATTGCTTCAGTATATATCCAGCTGTATGAATGGATACATGTAATAAGGAGTTGTGTAAGTCGCTCTGGATAAGAGCGTCTGCTAAATGCCTATAATGTAATGTAATGTAATTTTACAGTCAGAAGCTCCATATTATCAGCCTGCTGGAGGTCTAAAATGCGCAAAGATCCAGCGTAGCTCCACTTCAGACCGGCTCAAGATTTAACTCCATTCATAGTCTGAGAATGCCAATAGCACTGGTGTTGAACAGACATATTACAGCAAGGTCAAATATCGATTTAATTTGGGCCCAATGACTGACTCCAGGAAAATCATTTCTGTGCTCTCAGAAGTAGGAGATGATTGGTAGAGAAACATCCATCATACACCCTAATGTTAAAGGTCATAGTTAAACAGTGTGATATGTGGACACTAAACCCTCACTGACTGCAAGTCTGTTTGGAAACTGGGGGTCAGAGATTTTCTGTTGCCTACAGATTTAGAAGATTTAGCCTGAATTTGTCTCTAATGTTCAGCCGTGTCTCTAATGTTCAGCCGTGTCTCTAATGTTCAGCCGTGTCTCTAATGTTCAGCCGTGTCTCTAATGTTCAGCCGTGTCTCTAATGTTCAGCCGTGTCTCTAATGTTCAGCCGTGTCTCTAATGATCAGCCGTGTCTCTAATGTTCAGCCGTGTCTCTAATGTTCAGCCGTGTCTCTAATGTCTAATGACTAGGGGTGGGACAATGCACCGGTGCATCGCGGTGCATCGATCCGAATGTGTAAATACAACTGCATCGATCTGTAAGATTCGAATCGATAAGCATCGATTAATATCGCATTTTATTTTATTTATTCAAAAATTATTTAAAATATATATTTCTAAGACACGACTACTTTTAAAACTGTTTTGACCAGCTTCAATCCATGTTTCTGCTCCAACCCCCACGTAAGCGTGAGTTGAAAGTCGGGACAGGCGGGAATCAAGCGACAATGAGACGGACAGATCTGAGCGAAATGGCTAGCTGCGTGCTCGCTGAGTGCGACAAAAGAGACAGAAACTTACAGAACTTGCGATGTTCCGAACAGAAAATCAGTGGTATGGAAGCATTTCGGGTTTAGAAAGAAGGAGGGTGTACTTGACAAAACCGCTGCAATATGCAAGATCTGCCAAGTAGAAATCAGATACACAGGCAACACCACAAACATGATAAACCATTTGAGCCGATGATACACAATTAACGTGAAGGACAGCAAGCGCTCACACTTCCCCTGAGTTTCCTGGAGAAATGGCCAAACAGTTCGATTTTTTTGTATAATTGTTTTTATTAGTTTTTATACACATACCGTGTCCACAGTTAATTGTAAAGTGCTTTCTGATTTTTTAATTTAAACCATTTTCTATTCAAAATCAAGTAGACGTTCGAGACAAACTAAAATAGTAAGACTATTTCCAATGTCTTACGTTTAATTAATTATTACTACGTTAACTGTCCGATTCACTTAATGAATGTCGTGGAACCTAGATACACCATACCATGCAGAAAACATTTTAGTGAAAAATGTATACCTGCTCTGTATGAAGAGGTGAAGAAAACTGTTCGACTGTCCTTGCAAAACGCTACGAGAGTAGCTTTAACTACGGATGGATGGGCATCTTGCTCCACCGAAGTTCTAGATCGTACTAAGATTTAGGAAAGTACTATGCATGACACGAACCTATAGTCTATTTCATTTTTCTTGCCCCAGTTTAGTAATTGTTATACATTTTGCCATTTTCATTTTGTAAATAAAGGAACTGTATTAGGGTACCATGTCTGACACTGTTTGAAAAACAATAACCTAAATAGGGCAACTTTAGAAAATACACTGTTAGTCATGTTTATTGCTGCATTATTTGCTGCAGACAGCTGCAAAATGTATGGCATGCCTTAACAATAAACATAATGATGTGAACTTGGTGTAAGGTTCTAATTGAATATTTAATTACTGCTGAATGTATCGGTATCAAATCACATTAGCATGCCTATTACTTTTTTTAAAGTATCTAAATTAATCGAACCGAATCGAATCGAATCGTGGTCAAACGTAAGATATTATGATGCATCGAACCTTTGCCTAAAGAATCGGAAACGAATCGAATCGTTATGAGATTGAATCGTCCCACCCCTACTAATGACCATGAAGACAGAAGCTCCCTCTCTCCCTCCCTCACCCCCTCACCCCCTCTCCCCCTCTCCCCCTCTCCCCCTCTCCCTCCCTCCCTCTCTCCCTCCCTCCCTCCCTCTCTCTCCTCCCGCGTTCTCTCTCCCACCCCCTGAGTATAAGAACAAAATAAAATCCTTGTTTGCTTTCTTAAAGTTATCCTGAAACTAAACGGATCAATTTAGAGAAATTGCAGCGTGTTAATTTTCATGAGAAGTCTCTCTAAAGTCATATATTATGTCTGATATAGATTTCTGCACCAAGACAAATTAATGTTCAATATTCACTCAAAGGCCTGTAAATCAATCAGATCAGTTTCCACAAACCCAATGTGTTTATTTTTCCAAATTCTCTCCATAACCATTCTGTTCAGAAGGTCAGATTAAGTACCGACTGACCGACAGGTAGAATCTCAGAGGGTTTGGACATCTGTGTGGAAAACAGCTCAGAGAATAGATCTGTGCTGGTGGTCTTTATGAAGACATCACTCTGTTTTAAAGGACCTTCCTTTGCTGAGAGACGGATAGAGAGTCATACCCACTCTCCAGCACCACGCCTTACAGAGCAGCGCCTTACAGTTATCAATCCTTTTCCCCACAACATCTGACGGGCCAATCAGATACGAGGTCAGTCTATTCTGAGCCCTGGAGACAGACAGGAAGTAAAGGATCGCACGCGGTCCGCATAGCCCTGTAGGCAGACAGGAAGTAAGGGATCGCACGCGGTTTCTGTGTTCTGGAGACAGACAGAAAGACAGGGATCGCACACGGGTGGACCCCTCACTTCTGCAGTCCTGAGGGGTATAATATCAAGCAGGATTACATAGTTAGCTGGATAACTGCACTGAGTAAGAGAAGCGGGATTACTGAGTTAGTTGGATAACTGCACTGAGTAAGAGAAGCAGGATTACTGAGTTAGCTGGATAACTGCACTGAGTAAGAGAAGCAGGATTACTGAGTTAGCTGGATAACTGCACTGTGTCAGAGAAGCAGAATTACTGAGTTAGCTGGATAACTGCACTGAGAAAGAGAAGCAGAATTACTGAGTTAGCTGGATAACTGCACTGCGTAAGAGAAGCACGATTACTGAGTTAGCTGGATACCTGCACTGAGTAAGAGAAGCAGGATTACTGAGTTAGCTGGATAACTGCACTGAGTAAGAGAAGCAGGATTACTGATTTAGCTGGATAACTGCACTGAGTAAGAGAAGCAGGATTACTGAGTTAGCTGGATAACTGCACTGAGTAAGAAAAGCAGGATTACTGAGTTAGCTGGATAACTGCACTGCGTAAGAGAAGCAGGATTACTGAGTTAGCTGGATAACTGCACTGAGTAAGAGAAGCAGGATTACTGATTTTGCTGGATTACTGATTTTGCTGGATAACAGCACTGAATAAGAGAAACCGGATGACTGAGTTAGCTGGATAACTGCACTGAGTAAGAAAAGCAGGATTACTGAGTTAGCTGGATAACTGCACTGCGTAAGAGAAGCAGGATTACTGAGTTAGCTGGATAACTGCACTGAGTAAGAGAAGCAGGATTACTGAGTTAGCTGGATAACTGCACTGAGTAAAACCCTGAATTACTGAGTTAGCTGGATAACTGCACTGAGTAAGAGAAGCTGGATTACAGAGTTAGCTGGATAACTGCACTGAGTAAGAGAAACTGGATAACTGAGTTAGCTGGATAACTGCACTGCGTAAGAGAAGCAGGATTACTGAGTTAGCTGGATAACTGCACTGAGTAAGAGAAGCAGGATTACTGAGTTAGCTGGATAACTACTGAGTAAAAACCGGAACCCTCCCAAATCTGAAACATGGACTGAACTACAAAGAGTTCTGGGTTTTACTCAGTGCAGTTATCCGGATAACTCCATAATCCTGCTTTGTGGAATACCCCGCTGCTCTAGTTCTCAGAGTTACTGAGCTGTCAGTGCAATTCTACAACAATCAGCTCTGACCATGTCCTGTTACACCCTGTGCTGGTTCCACATCTCACTACCGGAGACGAGTTCAAATGATCTATTTTAAAGACTCAAAAACTGTGACAATCCAACTGTAATGAAACAGCACAGGTCCCCTGTTGTGTAGAGCTGCTTGCTGCTTGTCGTTAAGAGTGTGGAACAGCAGGTGAACACAACGCTGCTCTCTCCTACTCCAGCTGAAGCTCCAGGTTCCCGTGACTATCAGCAGGACGGGCAGCGGCAGCTTAGCTACGACGAGACAACGCCGTTTCCCATGAACCAAACACCACAGGAGAGGCTAACAAACTCAGCATCAGCCACACTACGAGCATGAGAAAAGCAGACACAGGAAATGAGACTAACATGCAGACTGAGGCACTTCCTGCACGTTACATCTGCCTTCTTACAGAAACGAGGAGAGCAAAAAAGAGAGAACCAACACAAACACTAACCCAGTGACTAAAGCCACATGTGGTTAAAATAACAATAATTAATTCATAATCATAAGCACATTCTGTCAGGGGGCCAGGGAGATTTCCTTATCACTAGGACTTCCTGTCTTTATCCTGATTGGGCAGCCGGGAAGCCAATGAAAACATGCTGAATTACTCCGTTACCAGGGTAAAAGCTGTTTCCATGGCTGCAAGGCAGCTTTCCCCCTCCTCTGTTTCCCCCTCTTTTAACATTCCAAAACAAAAGAACACATGGGCCACCAGAGAGAGAGAGAGAGGAGAGAGAGAGACACACACACAGACAGGGAGAAAAAGAGAGAGAGAAAGAGAGAGAGAGAGAGAGAGAAAGACACACACAGACAGAGGGAGAGGGAGAGGGAGATGCGCTCTAAACGTTGAAAAGAGATTGTTGACATGAGATGTGAGGAATTGCACATGAAGGACAGGGTGGCTTTAAGGTTTGCCTGTCTGTGTCTGTGTGTCCTGGGCCCCGGGGGGGGGAAATCAGGGAGACTCAGACACTCCAGAGCGACACAGTCATGTGATCAGCGGCCGGACTGAACCCTGCCCACTCTCCTGAGTGAGTCTGTCACTCAGTCTGTCACCGGGACAGGACTGTGGCCCTTAATGTGAGGGGGAGGGGCTCCCTGGGGGAACCAATTAGAGCACAGGGATGAAGATGAGAGGAGAGCGATGGGGAGAATATCTGTTTCCCAGGTTTTAATTGGTCTGGGTTTCTCAGAGCGTCGCACGAAGACAGGATCAGCTCAGGACAGCCAGGCAAGTGAGGCCACAGAACCAGACAGGAAGAGCCAGACAGAACAACCACGCCTAACCTCACACACACCACCTAACCTCACACACCTCCCCTAACCTCACACACCTCCCCTAACCTCACACACCTCCCCTAACCTCACACACCTCCCCTAACCTCACACACCTCCCCTAACCTCACACACACCACCTAATCTCACACACACCACCTAATCTCACACACCTCCCCTAACCTCACACACACCACCTAATCCTCACACACTTCCCCTAACCTCACACACACCTCCCCTAACCTCACACACACCTCCCCTAACCTCACACACACCTCCCCTAACCTCACACACACCTCCCCTAACCTCACACACACCTCCCCTAACCTCACACACACCTCCCCTAACCTCACACACACCTCCCCTAACCTCACACACACCTCCCCTAACCTCACACACACCACCTAACCTCACACACACCACCTAACCTCACACACACCACCTAACCTCACACACCTCCCCTAACCTCACACACCTCCCCTAACCTCACACACCTCCCCTAACCTCACACACACCACCTAATCTCACACACACCACCTAATCTCACACACCACCTAATCTCACACACCTCCCCTAACCTCACACACACCACCTAATCCTCACACACACCACCTAATCCTCACACACACCACCTAATCCTCACACACTTCCCCTAACCTCACACACACCTCCCCTAACCTCACACACACCTCCCCTAACCTCACACACACCTCCCCTAACCTCACCCACACCTCCCTAACCTCACACACACCTCCCCTAACCTCACACACACCTCCCCTAACCTCACACACACCTCCCCTAACCTCACACACACCTCCCCTAACCTCACACACACCTCCCCTAACCTCACACACACCTCCCCTAACCTCACACACACCTCCCCTAACCTCACACACACCACCTAATCTCTCACACACCTCCCCGAACCTCACACACCACCTAATCTCACACACCTCCCCTAACCTCACACACACCACCTAACCTCACACACACCACCTAATCCTCACACACACCACCTAATCCTCACACACTTCCCCTAACCTCACACACACCTCCCCTAACCTCACACACACCTCCACTAACCTCACACACACCTCCCCTAACCTCACACACACCTCCCCTAACCTCACACACACCTCCCCTAACCTCACACACCTCCCCTAACCTCACACACACCTCCCCTAACCTCACACACTTCCCCTAACCTCACACACTTCCCCTAACCTCACACACACCTCCCCTAACCTCACACACACCTCCCCTAACCTCACACACACCTCCCCTAACCTCACACACACCTCCCCTAACCTCACACACACCACCTAACCTCACACACACCACCTAACCTCACACACACCACCTAACCTCACACACCTCCCCTAACCTCACACACCTCCCCTAACCTCACACACCTCCCCTAACCTCACACACCTCCCCTAACCTCACACACCTCCCCTAACCTCACACACCTCCCCTCACCACACACACACACACACACACCCCCAAACACCACACACACACACACCTCCCCTAACCCCACACACACACACACACCTCCCCTAACCCCACACGCACCTCCCCTAACCCCACAGGCACCTCCCCTAACCCCACAGGCACCTCCCCTAACCCCACACGCACCTGCCCTAACCCCACACACACATCCCCTAACACCACACACAAATATTTTGTAGAATGTGGACACACACATTTAAAAAACATACATACAGGTACAGCTCAAAAAATTTGAATATCGTGAAAAAGTTCAATATTTTTTGTCACGCATTTCAGAAAGTGAAACTCATATATTATATAGATTCATTACACAGTGAAATATTTCAAACCTTTATTTCTTGTAATTTTGATGATTATGGCTTACAGCTAATGAAAACCCAAATTCAGTGTCTCAGAAAATTAGAATATTCTGAAAAAGTTAAATATTAGAAACTCATGGTGTCACACTCTAATCAGCTAATTAACTCAAAACACCTGCAAAGGTTTCCTGAGCCTTTAAATGGTATCTCAGTCTGGTTCAGTAGGCTACACAATCATGGGGAAGACTGCTGACTTGACATGTCCAGAAGACTGTCATTGACACCCTCCACAAGGAGGGTAAGCCACAAAAGGTCATTGCTAAAGAAGCTGGTTGTTCACAGTGCTGTATCCAAGCATATTCATATTCATAGAAAGTTGAGCGGAAGGAAAAAGTATTGTAGGAAAAGGTGCACAAGCAACAGGGATAACCACAGCCTTGAGAGGATTGTCAAGCAAAATCCATTCAAGAATTTGGGGAAGCTTCACAAGGAGTGGACTGAGGCTGGAGTCAGTGCATCAAGAGCCACCACGCACAGACGAATCCAGGACATGGGCTACAAATGTCGCATTCCTTGTGTCAAGCCACTCCTGAACCAGAGACAACGTCAGAAGCGTCTTACCTGGGCTAAGGAGAAAAATAACTGTTGCTCAGTGGTCCAAAGTCCTCTTTTCAGATGAAAGTAAATTTTGCATTTCATTTGGAAATCAAGGTCCCAGAGTCTGGAGGAAGAGTGGAGAGGCACAGAATCCACGTTGCTTGAAGTCCAGTGTGAAGTTTCCACAGTCAGTGATGATTTTGGGTGCCATGTCATCTGCTGGTGTTGGTCCACTGTGTTTTATGAAGTCCACAGTCAACTCAGCCATCTACCAGGAAATTTTAGAGCACTTCATACTTCCTTCTGCTGACAAGCTTTATGGAGATGCTGACTCCATTTTCCAGCAGGACTTGGTACCTGCCCACACTGCCAAAAGTACCAAAAGCTGGTTCAATGACCATGGTATTACTGTGCTTGATTGGCCAGAAAACTCGCCTGACCTGAACCCCAAAGAGAATCTATGGGGTATTGTCAAGAGGAAGATGAGACACCAGACCCAACAATGCAGACGACCTGAAGACCTGACGCTATCAAAGCAACCTGGGCTTCCATTACACCTCAGCAGTGCCACAGGCTGATCGCCTCCATGCCACGCCGCATTGATGCAGTAATTCATGAAAAAGGAGCCCCAACCAAGTATTGAGTGCATAGAAATGAACATACTTTTCAGAAGGCTGACATTTCTGTTTAAAATATATATTTTTATTGATCTTATGTAATATTCTAATTTTCTGAGACACTGAATTTGGGTTTTCATTAGCTGTAAGCCATAATCATCAAAATTACAAGAAATAAAGGCTTGAAATATTTCACTATGTGTAATGAATCACGATATTCTAATTTTTTGAGCTGCACCTGTATACACACAGACACACACACAATAACAAAGACAAAGACACATTATCTCTTTCACACACACAGTTCAGGGTCATGTGAGGATGATCTCCTCGGCGCTGCAGATAACGGCACCTTATTTACCCTCATCAGAGCTGAAGCTATTCTGCATCTTTTAGACGCTGTCTAGCAATGGGTAATCACATCAAAAGCACTTCCACACAAGCAGGAAAGGGCTAGCTTTGAAAGCTAACACATATGAATATTACTCAGGCAGGAGAAGGCTAGCTCTGAAAGCTAACACATATGAATATTACTCAGGCAGGAGAAGGCTAGCTCTGAAAGCGAACACATATGAATATTACTCAGGCAGGAAAGGGCTAGCTTTGAAAGCTAACACATATGAATATTACTCAGGCAGGAAAAGGCTAGCTTTGAAAGCTAACACATATGAATATTACTCAGGCAGGAAAAGGCTAGCTTTGAAAGCTAACACATATGAATATTACTCAGGCAGGAAAAGGCTAGCTTTGAAAGCTAACACATATGAATATTACTCAGGCAGGAAAGGGCTAGCTTTGAAAGCTAACACATATGAATATTACTCAGGCAGGAAAAGGCTAGCTTTGAAAGCTAACACATATGAATATTACTCAGGCAGGAAAGGGCTAGCTTTGAAAGCTAACACATATGAATATTACTCAGGCAGGAAAGGGCTAGCTTTGAAAGCTAACACATATGAATATTACTCAGGCAGGAAAGGGCTAGCTTTGAAAGCTAACACATATGAATATTACTCAGGCAGGAAAAGGCTAGCTTTGAAAGCTAACACGTATGAATATTACTCAGGCAGGAAAAGAATAACACATATGAATATTACTCCGAGCAGCTCAGGACCTGGCTCATCAGAACTGGAGGAATCAGTGACGGAGATCACACACATACATACATCCTATTTACGGCCATTTCGGTCATTTCCTCTAAAGCTAATCTTCTCATGTGTGGCTTTGGCTCAGAAGTCAGAACAGCACTAGAATCTCTTATTTTTAATTCAGCTTTCCCATGTGGAGTGACATCCCTGGGAGGCTTTTAACCGCGATCGCCACAGACAGACGACGACAGAGAGATGAGAGAGAGAAAGAAAGAGAACAAACAAATGTATGAAAATCTGAGCCCTTTACTTTCTTTACTTACTTAAAAAAACAACAAACTAGAATATCAAACTAAAACAAATCAAACTCTGTGACAGCGACAGCTTGCCAGCTCGTCCTGCCAGGTTTGCTTCATTATTTCACAAACTGGCTCCGTGTGCGTGTGCGTGCGTGTGTTCACTGCACCAGGAGGCGTGGCTCTCCATCAGAATAAACGCTACAGGATCACAGGAACAAAATAAAAACGTTTCATTCTCTACACGCAGGACACACCAGCTCTATTTCTGGTGTTTTGTGAACAGAGATAAAGAGCCTTTAATGATCCGATAACAGCTAAAGGCTGAACCGCCAGCCAACGCTACTTTCACACTGAAACATTTATATTATCCATGACTTTTCAGTTTTGAATGATACAAAATAAGATTTGAAACACGATTTAAGCTTATTTTTTTGTTTTTCGTTGAGGAACCATGGCGATGTGTGAGTTTTCGGTTCATTACTTTCAAAATATTGTGTGGAGACAAACGACTAATGACCCTTCTTTACAGAAATACTATTAAGAAACCGTACAGCTCCAGGATGACAGGTTTAGGGTTAGGGTACCTTGTCACAGTACAGCTCCAGGATGACAGGTTTAGGGTTAGGGAACCTTGTCACAGTACAGCTCCAGGATGACAGGTTTAGGGTTAGGGTACCTTGTCACAGTACAGATCCAGGATGACAGGTTTAGGGTTAGGGTACCTTGTCACAGTACAGATCCAGGATGACAGGTTTAGGGTTAGGGTACCTTGTCACAGTACAGCTCCAGGTTCAGGTCCCCTTTATTGGTGTGCAGGCGCACGTAGCCCTTCTTCTTCACATACTGGTACCGCACAGTGTCGTCTGCAATGGCGTCTAGGCGGGAGAACGTGAGGGAGAGGTTAACTAGCATCTCCATGGAGCTGACAGCCGAAAATACCACACTTCACACGCTTATCACACCCATAACACCACACGCTTATCACACCCATAACACCACACACTTCTCACACCCATAATACCACACACATCTCACACCCATAGCACCACACACTTCTCACACCCACAGCACCACACACTTCTCACACCCACAGCACCACACACTTCTCGCACCCATAACGCCACACACTTCTCACACCCATAATACCACACACTTCTCACACCCATAACACCACACACTTCTCACACCCATAATACCACACACTTCTCACACCCATAATACCACACACTTCTCACACCCATAGCACCACACATTTCTCACACCCATAACACCACACACCACAATACCACACTTCTCACACCCATAACACCACACACTTCACACGCCACAATACCACACTTCTCACACCCATAACACCACACACTTCACACGCCACAATACCACACTTCTCACACCCATAACACCACACACTTCACACGCCACAATACCACACTTCTCACACCCATAACACCACACACTTCACACACCACACTTCACACCCATAACACCACACACTTCACACACCACAATACCACACTTCTCACACCCATAACACCACACACTTCACACGCCACAATACCACACTTCTCACACCCATAACACCACACACTTCACACACCACACTTCTCACACCCATAACTCCACACACTTCACACGCCACAATACCACACTTCTCACACCCATAACACCACACACTTCACACACCACAATACCACTTCTCACACCCATAACACCACACACTTCACACACCACACTTCTCACACCCATAACACCACACACTTCACACACCACAATACCACACCCATAACACCACACACTTCTCACACCCATAATACCACACACTTCTCACACCCATAATACCACACACTTCTCACACCCATAATACCACACACATCTCACACCCATAGCACCACACACTTCTCACACCCATAGCACCGCACACTTCTCACACCCATAGCACCACACACTTCTCACACCCATAATACCACACACATCTCACACCCATAATACCACACACATCTCACACCCATAATACCACACACATCTCACACCCATAGCACCACACACTTCTCACACCCATAACACCACACACTTCTCACACCCATAACACCACACACTTCTCACACCCATAATACCACACACTTCTCACACCCATAATACCACACACTTCTCACACCCATAGCACCACACACTTCTCACACCCATAGCACCACACACTTCTCACACCCATAGCACCACACATTTCTCACACCCATAACACCACACACCACACTTCTCACACCCATAACACCACACACTTCACACGCCACAATACCACACTTCTCACACCCATAACACCACACACTTCACACACCACACTTCACACCCATAACACCACACACTTCACACACCACAATACCACACTTCTCACACCCATAACACCACACACTTCTCACACCCATAATACCACACACTTCTCACACCCATAATACCACACACATCTCACACCCATAGCACCACACACTTCACACACCACAATACCACACTTCTCACACCCATAACACCACACACTTCACACACCACACTTCTCACACCCATAACACCACACACTACCACACTTCTCACACCCATAACACCACACACTTCTCACACCCATAATACCACACACTTCTCACACCCATAATACCACACACATCTCACACCCATAGCACCACACACTTCTCACACCCATAGCACCACACACTTCTCACACCCATAGCACCACACACTTCTCACACCCATAGCACCACACACTTCTCACACCCATAGCACCACACACTTCTCACACCCATAATACCACACACATCTCACACCCATAATACCACACACATCTCACACCCATAACACCACACACTTCTCACACCCATAGCACCACACACTTCTCACACCCATAATACCACACACATCTCACACCCATAACACCACACACTTCTCACACCCATAGCACCACACACTTCTCGCACCCATAACACCACACACTTCTCGCGCCCATAACGCCACACACTTCTCACACCCATACTACACACTGCTCACACCCATAATACCACACACTGCTCACACCCATACCACACACTTCTCACACCCATAATACCACACATCTCACACCCATAATACCACACACATCTCACACCCATACTACCACACACGTCTCACACCCATAACACCACACACTTCACACCCATAACACCACACACTTCACACCCATAACACCACACATTTCTCACACCACAATACCACACACTTCTCACACCACAATACACCACACACTTCTCACACCCACAATACCACACACTTCTCACACCACACACATCTCCCACCCATAACACCACACACTTCTCACACCCATAATACCACACACTTCTCACACCCATAATACCACACACTTCTCACACCCATAATACCACACACTTCTCAGGCTTATTTTGACTCCTGTATCACAGAGGCGAGTGTTTTCTCAGGTGAGTCACCTGCTTCGTGGGTGGTCTCGGGGGCCATGGCTGTGGAGGTGAAGGAGGCAGAAACTCTGCCTGTGGAGTAATGAGCCTGAGAGAGAGAGAGAGAGAGAGAGAGACATTAACACTACACAGAGAGACATTAACAGTGTACTTGAGACATTAACACTACAGAGAGAGAGAGAGAGACACATTAACACCAGAGAGAGAGAGACACACATTAACACTGTACTGAGAGAGAGAGAAAGAGCAGAAAGGGGTGTGTGATAAGGGCGGGGCAGAGGGCAGGGGTGTGTGATAGGGGCGGGGCAGAGGGCAGGGGTGTGTGATAGGGGCGGGGCAGAGGGCAGGGGTGTGTGATAAGGGCGGGGCAGAGGGGAGTGGTGTGTGATAGGGGCGGGGCAGAGGGCAGGGGTGTGTGATAGGGGCGGGGCAGAGGGCAGGGGTGTGTGATAGGGGCGGGGCAGAGGGGAGGGGTGTGTGATAGGGGCGGGGCAGAGGGCAGGGGTGTGTGATAGGGGCGGGGCAGAGGGGAGGGGTGTGTGATAAGGGCGGGGCAGAGGGCAGGGGTGTGTGATAGGGGCGGGGCACAGGTGAGTGATAGGCGCGGGGCAGAGGTGTGTGATAGGGGCGGGGCAGAGGGCAGGGGTGTGTGATAGGGGCGGGGCAGAGGGCAGGGGTGTGTGATAGGGGCGGGGCAGAGGGGAGGGGTGTGTGATAGGGGCGGGGCTGTGGGCAGGGGTGTGTGTGAGGGGCGGGGCAGAGGGCAGGGGTGTGTGTGAGGGGCGGGGCAGAGGGCAGGGGTGTGTGTGAGGGGCGGGGCAGAGGGCAGGGGTGTGTGATAGGGGCGGGGCAGAGGGCAGGGGTGTGTGATAGGGGCGGGGCAGAGGGCAGGGGTGTGTGATAGGGGCGGGGCAGTGGTGTGTGATTGGGGCGGGGGAGAGGTGTGTGATAGGGGCGGGGCAGAGGGCAGGGGTGTGTGATAGGGGCGGGGCAGAGGGCAGGGGTGTGTGATAAGGGCGGGGCAGAGGGGAGGGGTGTGTGATAGGGGCGGGGCAGAGGGCAGGGGTGTGTGATAGGGGCGGGGCAGAGGTGTGTGATAGGGGCGGGGCAGAGGGCAGGGGTGTGTGATAGGGGCGGGGCAGAGGGCAGGGGTGTGTGATAGGAGCAGAAGGCGGGGCAGACGGTCGCTCACCGCGTTGAGTTTGTCGGTTTTCTTCTTCTCTGGGCCCTTCATAGTGGAGGCCAGCAGAGCGTCTCCCTTGTAATCCCTGTACAGCTCAGCCAGAGTCTCACGGGTCTCCAGGTTTGTGCTCTTCAGGTGGTAGGAGGGGTGCAGCATGGCCTTCTCCTCCTCTGAGCACAAATATCAACGTTCACTCAATGTTCTTACAACGTTCAATCAGCATTCCATGGACATTCTCACAACGTTTAATAAGCATTCACAAAACGTTTCAATAACATTCTCACAATGTTCAATCAACATTCTTACAACGTTCCGTCAATGTTCACTCAACATTCTCAGAGCGTTAACTCAATGTTCAAGCATCACTGTAGTAGCATGGCAGAGAGAATGTGTTATGATGGACCTCTGGAAGGTTCTACCGTGAGGTGAAGCAGCTCATTGGACGGCCCGTTGGGATTGTATTATACATGCAGGTGCCCTTTAACTTTAAAAATGGACAGAATTCTCCACTTTTCCTCCTATTGTCCAGGCTTAAGGTCACTTTTTTAAGGTCACTCTTTTTTGTCCCGTTGCTCGTTTGTCATGAAGTCAGAAGAAGAGTGAGACTACGATACGCTGCCCTGAGAAACACACCAACCTGGATCCACAACTTTCAAATTGTTTTTCACGTGGAAGAAGTTGGAGACGTTGAACTTGTCCAGGTTTGTTGGGTCCTAAAGGGTGTGCAGGAAAAACCGACACTTTTATTCTCCACAATACAATTATTTACATGAATCTACTATCCTTTAAATTAAAAATTTAAAATACATAAACAAACAGGTCTAAACTGGGTCACAACCAATTCAATCCAATACAAGAGAGTCACACAGCACCTGTAGTAAAAGTCTGGAGAAATAACATCTGACAGGGGAAGGAAACTCCAACATTACCTGCACACACCTGTTATTACACTGTTTACCTTGTCTGTTCTCCACCTGTTCACCTCACCTGGCACCTCAATCAGCTCTTTCTTCAAACCCACGCAATGGCATGCTTACAGTGCCCGCTGAACAGCGTATCAGTATGTCTGCCATTATCAGGCTGTCGTCACATTGGGATACCAACACTGTCATAACCTTACAGCACTATGAACCTGACCGGCCTGCTCATAACCTTACAGCACTATGAACCTGACCGGCCTGCTCATAACCTTACAGCACTATGAACCTGACCGGCCTGCTCATAACCCGACAGCACTATGAACCTGACCGGCCTGCTCATAACCTTACAGCACTATGAACCTGACCGGCCTGCTCATAACCTTACAGCAATATGAACCTGACCGGCCTGCTCATACCCTTACAGCACTATGAACCTGACCGGCCTGCTCATAACCTTACAGCACTATGAACCTGACCGGCCTGCTCATAACCCTACAGCACTATGAACCTGACCGGCCTGCTCATAAACCGACAGCACTATGAACCTGACCAGCCTGCTCATAACCTTACAGCACTATGAACCTGACCGGCCTGCTCACAACCTTACAGCACTATGAACCTGACCGGCCTGCTCATAACCTTACAGCACTATGAACCTGACCGGCCTGCTCATAACCCTACAGCACTATGAACCTGACCAGGCTGCTCATAACCCTACAGAACTATAGGCCTAATAAGCTGGAGCAGGTATGTCACTGCTTACTCAAAGACAGACATCTACACACTCGCACACGCACCTGTAATGTGACGATGTCTTTTCTGCTGAACGGTTCATCAGTAAGCAGATCTCTGTAGCTCTTGGTTTTGATGTTCAGCTGCTCTACTGCCTGGACAAAACAAACAGAAACAAATCTGCCATTTACATACAAACACACACACACACACACACACACACACACACACACACACACACACACACACACAGACAGACAGACACTCTCTCTCTCTCTCTCACACACACACACACACACACACACACACACACACACACACACACACCAGAGTTGGGACACCGCCACAATATCCGTAGTACAGCTGGCACAAAATGAAACGTTGGTGAATAACACACTGACCTCATTGGAGAAGACGTTTCCTGAGACCATGTTGGTCACGATGTGGGAGTTGTTTGTGAAGACTGTGTACAGGACAGGGCAGTGATATTTCCCTGGAGAAGGAGAGCAGCACCTGTCATGTATGCATTACTGTGTATTTGTCCAAGGATCAAAATGTGTTCATTATAAAAGCCAAGATTACTCTTCTACAGGTCTCTGTCTCTCCCACATGCGCAAGAACGCGCGCACACACACACACACACACACACACACACACACACACACATCAATCTGTGGATTGTGCAAATCATTGATTGTCCCTGCATTAGGGGGCCCTGCGCTTAGGTGCCCCGCGTTTAGGGGCCCCACGTGTAAATGTTGTTAGTGTTTCCATGGCAGGCTGACTTACCCTCACTGTTTTTGCAGAAGTTGAGCTTGATGAGCGACTTCGCCTCCAGCTTCTACAGAGAGAGAGAGAGAGAGAGAGAGAGAGAGAGAGAGAGAGAGAGAGAGAGAGAGAGAGAGAGAGAGAGAGAGAGAGAGAGAGAGAGAGAGAGAGAGAGAGAGAGAGAGCGAGAGAGAGAGAATCAAATCAATTTATTTATATAGCGCATTTCACAAACAATTGTCACAATGCGCTTCACAGAAAACCCTGGCCTAAACCCTCACAAGAGCAAGCCAGAGGCAACAGCGGCAAGAAAAACCTACCTGCTGATAGATAGAAAAAAACCTTGAGAAGAACCAGACTCAAGGGGGAGCCCATCCTCCTCTGGATGACTCATGCTCTGAACACAAGCTAAAGCACGCACGCATGTCTATGCCCTGAGCACACGCTAAAGCACACACGCATGTCCATGCCCTGAGCACACGCTAAAGCACGCACGCATGTCCATGCCCTGAGCACACGCTAAAGCACGCACGCATGTCCATGCCCTGAGCACATGCTAAAGCACACACGCATGTCCATGCCATGAGCACACGCTAAAGCACACACGCATGGCCATGCCCTGAGCACATGCTAAAGCACGCACGCATGTCCATGCCATGAGCACACGCTAAAGCACACACGCATGTCCATGCCATGAGCACACGCTAAAGCACATGCGCATGTCCATGCCCTGAGCACACGCTAAAGCACACACGCATGTCCATGCCCTGAGCACACGCTAAAGCACGCGCTAAAGTACATGAAGGATGGAGCGTGTCAGCAGGTGATGTGACCGTTAGTGTTCACCAAGGCAACTGAGCATAGCACGGCAGGGGGGCCACCCAGGCCGGCCGTCTCGGTGGCTCTGACCACAGGCCGGCCGTCTCGGTGGCTCTGACCACAGGCCGGCCGTCTCGGTGGCTCTGACCACAGGCCGGCCGTCTCGGTGGCTCTGACCACAGGCCGGCCGTCTCGGTGGCTCTGACCACAGGCCGGCCGTCTCGGTGGCTCTGACCACAGGCCGGCCGTCTCGGTGGCGAGGGAGGGGCAGGGTAGGACGGAGCATGGCGGGGGGCGAGGCAGGGGCAGGGTGAGGCACTGATCTCAGCTGACGATGTCATCACCCAGTCTCATCCTCCTGATCCTTTTCGTGTCTGAAGCGCTGCTCTGAGACACTTACAAATAAACACAACTGATTCCAGTCCACTAACACCAGACAAAGCTCTAGTCTAGTCTCACCAAATCATCATGCCCCCCACATATTACTCCTCAACTTCTCAGCCTGACTCTGGAAGTGACAGACAGGAGCAGAGGATCATGGGTAGATTATGGATAGCCTCCTTTTCTCATTTTGAGGGACCATGATACATGAGGGACAAGTCCGGGCAAGCAGAGACCAAGAAAAACAGAGACCATAGTTTTCTTTCCTTCTCTACTCTACTCATAGCCTGGAGTCTCACGCCCTCTGGTGGACACGGGGGGAAGTGATCATTATGTTCATTCAGCCTTCTTTTCTCTCCTCTTAGCCTTGGAGTCTCACACCCTCTGGTGGACACGAGGGAGAAATGCATGTTGTTTGTCCCTGTAACCCTAACCCTTTCATGGTTTTTCAACCCAATAGTGGCTTTTATGGTCTGGTAACAGGGTTTGTCAGCAGTATTGCGACACAGAGACAGTCCACTCACATGAGCAAGATATGAGGGAAATAAAATGTACAAAAGTGTAATTAAGATGCATTCCATTCAAATTATGAAAAATATTTACATTTAATAAGTACTCTGGGGAAAATCCAATATTGGCAAATTAAACGAACACTTTTCTCAAAATCAGCTATGCTGAAAAGAAACACAGATAAATACGTGTCCATATAGATCAGAGGCTAAAGTCAGACTGAGGGGAAACCAAGCAGCCTGTTTGTATCCTTACGTGTTCCTACGCGGCTCTGATGCGTGTTCCTGCTCTGATGCGTGTTCCTGCGCGGCTCTGATGCGTGTTCCTGCGCGGCTCTGATGCGTGTTCCTGCGCGGCTCTGATGCGTGTTCCTGCGCGGCTCTGATACGTGTTGCTGCGCGGCTCTGATACGTGTTCCTGCGCGGCTCTGATACGTGTTGCTGCGCGGCTCTGATACGTGTTCCTGCGCGGCTCTGATACGTGTTGCTGCTCTGATACGTGTTCCTGCGCGGCTCTGATACGTGTTGCTGCGCGGCTCTGATACGTGTTCCTGCGCGGCTCTGATACGTGTTGCTGCGCTGCTCTGATACGTGTTGCTGCTCTGATACGTGTTCCGGCTCTGATACGTGTTCCTGCGCGGCTCTGATACGTGTTCCTGCGCGGCTCTGATACGTGTTCCTGCGCGGCTCTGATACGTGTTCCTGCGCGGCTCTGATACGTGTTCCTACGCGGCTCTGATGCCGCCAGCTCTCCAGTCCCATCAGTGGATGACCTACCTCTCCTGAAATGGGGTTTGTGCCAAACCTCTTTATCCAGGGGACGATGCTCCTGTACAAACAACATAACCGACAGGGTAAACACATTTATATCCACATGGCATATGACTGTAGAAACCCAGAACAGGGAGTGTTGAAAAGCAGAGCGCAGATCAGGGCGAAAATCAAGTCTCTAGATTCACTATGACATCTATAAAGAGAGGCTTCATATCTACAATTCAGAAGTAAAAAGCGCTAGACAATCCTTTTTCTCTGAGATCATCAACAATAACATTAAAAACTCACGCATTCTATTTGCTACTGTTGATAGGCTAACAAACCCGCCGGTACAAATAGCCCCAGAACTCCTTTCCGTTAGTAAATGTAATGAGTTTGAAAGCTTTTTCAGTGATAAATTCAAGGCATTAGACAAGCCATCAATTCTTCTATGTCAAATAAAACAAGTATGTCGCCATTACATTCAGATAGAGATAACATGGCAAACATGATACAGTTTAACTCCATTAACCATAAAACCCTTGAGGAAACTGTGTTACATTTTAAACCGTCCACCTGCTGCCTAGATATTCTCCCCACAAGCTTTTTAAAAAATGCTTCCGCTCGGCCAAATTCTACAAAATAACAAAATCCCCTACCATAATTATGCAGACGACACCCAAATCTACACAGCTGTCTCGCCGAGCGACTATGGTCCCATTGACTCGTTACGTCAGCGCATTGAACAAATTTATACTTGCATGCGCCAAAATGTTCTTCCACTAAATGAGGACAAAACGGAGGTAATAGTCTTCGGTGCCCATGATGAAAGACTGAAAGTCAGTGCTCACCTTGATTCTCTGTCTTTGCCACTAAAAGCCAGGCCAGAAATCTTGGTGTTATTTTGGATTCAGATCTAAACTTGAATAGCCATATCAACTCAATAACAAAATCAGCCTATTATCATCTGAAAAATACAGCAAGAATAAGAAAATTCATGTCCAAACAAGACCTAGAAAAGCTTATCCACGCTTTTGGCTCTTGTAGGCTAGACGATTGTAATGGTCTTCTTATAGGTCTATCTAAACAAGCTCTTCTGACAAGCTCTTCTGACAGGTCTACCTAAACAAGCTCTTCTGACAGGTCTATCTAAACAAGCTCTTCTGACAGGTTTACCTAAACAAGCTCTTCTGACAGGTCTACCTAAACAAGCTCTTCTGACAGGTCTATCTAAACAAGCTCTTCTGACAGGTTTACCTAAACAAGCTCTTCTGACAGGTCTACCTAAACAAGCTCTTCTGACAGGTCTATCTAAACAAGCTCTTCTGACAGGTCTACCTAAACAAGCTCTTCTGACAGGTCTATCTAAACAAGCTCTTCTGACAGGTCTATCTAAACAAGCTCTTCTGACAGGTCTATCTAAACAAGCTCTTGGACAGTTTCAGCTTACTCAAAACGCCGCTGCTACAGTTCTAACAAAGAGAAGAAATATGAACACATTGCACCCTAACCCTAACCACCCTAACCCTAACCCATTCTCAGGTCTTTGCACTGGCTTCCAATATCTCAGAGAATGTACTTTAAAATACGGCTGCATGTCTACAAATCACTCAATGGCCTCAAACCAAAATAAATTTCTGACCTGCTTCTACCATATAAACCTGCCAGACCCTTAAGGTCACCTGGGAGCGGTCTACTAATTATTCCCAGAGTTCAAACAAAACATGGTGAGGCAGCGTTCAGTTATTATGCTACACACAGCTGGAATACACTTCCAGATGATCTCAGACACGCCCAAACCCTGACCCTAACCCCTAACCCTAACCCCTAACCCCTAACCCTAACCGCCCCAACTCTGACCCTAACCCTAACCCCTAACCCTAACCCCTAACCCTAACCGCCCCAACTCTGACCCTAACCCTAACCCCGACCCTAACCCCAACTCTGACCCCTAACCCCTAACCCTAACCGCCCCAACTCTGACCCTAACCCTAACCCAACTCTGACCCTAACCCTAACCCCTAACCCTAACCCCAACTCTGACCGCTTTTAAAACTAGGCTGAACACTGTTCTGCACCGCATATGCACTTTGATTTTAACCCCTGCATATTATTCCTGTTTTATTATAATGTCTTATTCAGTATTTATGTAAAGCACTTTCAATTGCCTCTGTGTATGAAATGTGCTATATAAATAAACTTGCCTTGCTATTAAGACCAACATACTTCATGTACATATTTCCCACCATTATAAGCAATGATTGTGTGAAATCCATGTCTGCTAAATATGAATGTAGTTATTATATATAGATGCTAAATCTCACAAAGCCTTTCATGGCAAACCACCCTTTTGAGAGTTTTCATTTTTACAATCTTGCGCAGGTATGCATAAAACATACTAAAATAAAACAATGTCATTTTTATATAGCCATGACTGCTAGCATTCAAAGCAAAGCCATTAAGAGCAATATTTCCTGATGTATGTTCAGACCACTGAAGTCAGATCAGACCTCCCAATGAACAGAAATAAGATGTGCGTAAAACACATTTGCAGTCTTGCTTTGTTATTCTGAATGGGAGGACGGTGGAATGAGATTCTTACAGTAAGTCAAACACCACTCCATCTGGGGTACACATGGGGTACTCAAAGGGCTGAAGAGACAGGCTGGGGAAGAGAGAACACAATCATTATGATATCTGTACATAAGACCTCTCACTCCCCCTGATAACTACAGACAGGACAACACATATTTACAATGACATCTCATCATATGGGTCACAAAGAAATCTGGAGACAGACGAATAAAACTCCTTAGTTGACGACTGGATATAATTTGGAACCCGGAGAGTCGTTGATTCCACTGAATAACGTGCAGACAGTTTCGCAACGCAAGGGACAAGTGCGAAACTACGGTGGCCTTAAAAACACTGGTGTACCGCATTTTATCAAACATAAAACACCAAGACTGTTTCTTACCTGCAGTGGTCAAAAGGAAGGCGTCTGAAATTAGCCTGGGGAATTGCTAAGAAAACAATGTCAACAAATGTCACACAAATTTGTGGTTTGCTTCATTTGGTAAACTTAACATCTCAAATTGTTGAGCATTGCACGAAATCAAGCGGAAAAAAGACAATGGAACTAAGGTATGACTTAAAACTATTATATTACTAAATATTGGTTCAGACTAGACTTCTGACTATCAACAATCTGAAGATAATTGGAAACCCAGCGTTAAGGAACACAAACACAATGCTAACATACAAATTCACCCTTGTGCTTGTGAGCTGGAGGAGGCAATGTGAATAACACTTGGATTACCTGTTTTTTTCCCACCGTAGAAGTGTGTGTACTCCGTACAGGTGATGTACCTACAGACACACAACACAAGAGTAAATATGCCACATGCTGGATTAAACTAGCCCAGCAAGATCACTTCAACAAGCTTAGCCGAGTTAACACAAATCTCATTCGCATGCTAACTACCAAGTTAATACATTGTAAATACTGTAAATATTGTTCCAAGCTATCCTAAAAATAATATTAGATTCCATTTTATAAAAGAAAGCAAGAAGACAGCTGCCCATTTAGAATAAGTTAACTGGCTATGACCAGTAGCATGCTACCACAAAGCTAGTTAGTAACGTTAGCTAGCTTAGCCCTTATCATAAACATTGAACCATTAAACGTGCATTTTATCTTTCTGGTGTTGTCTCTTCCCCATTTTGACGGCAGATCAGGATTCCTCTGGAGAATTAATTCAGTTTTTGCAGTACTGGTTGTTGCTTAAAGCAAACAGAGTCGAGCCAACTATAGCGCAGCTGTGTGCGAATGCAAGCTTCCGGTTGCGCTGTCGTAATGGCGTCATTTTACGAGCAGGATTTGTGGTGCAGCCAGGAAACCCTTCCGGTGTAATATAACGACAAGCTGCTTTCAATGTGGTCTTTTATACCAATGAATTAATTAATAAATGAAAAGGTTTCCCCCGACGCTGATGGAAGATTTGAGTGATGCAATGTTGGGGCATTTCAGATTATGCTGATTTCATAAAATGTAGCTAGCATCTACTGTTATTGTTTAGTATTTGCTTACATATTTACCTTAATAATGTGTAAATATCCATTAATTACTGTATTGATTGTGCTTTACATGTTTACACACAAAGATGAAACATATGTGCATGTACCTGTTTAATATGAGCAATAGTGCCCGATCTGTATGTATGTATGTATGTATGTATGTATGTATGTATGTATGTATGTAACACAGTTACTAATGTACCTGCCATGTTACTTTTACTTTTTAAACATCTGCAAAATTTTCCAAATGGCCTCAAAGAATGATTATGATTATTTGTTAAACATGTTTATTATCACATTTAGTCATTCAGCAGATGTAAAAATGTGTTGACTCCTCTCAAGCCAGGAGCCGTGGCTGCTTTTAACCTCCAGGTCAGAGTTCATTCAATTTCACTGTATTCCTTCTCAACAGAGCCTGGCCAGGCCCATTGACAGCAGAGAATCATTTGCTTCTGTATTTAATCAATTCATTCTTAAATTTACTCATTCGGCAGATGGCCAATTACGTGTGGGGCTATACCAAAGCCAGAATCCAAGGTTGCCTTTAAGATCCAGGTGAGTATTTTCAGGTTCATCACAGTCTTTAGTTCTGAGTGCAGCTCTGCTCAGTCTCACTAGCATCAGCTGAAGCCAGAGAGTACGGTTCCTCGTCTCCAAGGTCCTGCTCCAGGTCCTCAGGGAGGACACAGCAGTACAGGAAGGTCATCAACCAGAAGAAGGTGTGGGCTTCCCTCATCTTCCTCCTCTTCTCTGTCGTCTTCCCCTTCTTCCTCTTGCCACAGGTCTTTTCCCCAGATAGTACCTGAGGCATCTCTGGGTCACTCTGTGTCTGGCCCATGCCCTCTGGAGTTTTATTAAACAATAAATATGTGATCAGTTACTTCAGAAAAAAAGACAGTGTCAATCCCTCCAAAAATAACTGAAGAAATCCTTATTGTAACTGACTTGACCATAAATTCAATTCAATTTTATTTGTATTGCGCTTTTTACAGAGAACTGTCACAAAGACGCTGTACAGGGAAACAGAAGAAAAATAGCACAAAAAACCAGGCCTTAGCCCCCAACCAGCAAAACGATGTAAAAAACCCCCTGGTCAGGGAGACAAAACACTCAACGGTGGCGAGAAAAAACTCCCCAGTGGGAAAAAATCTGGGAAAGAACCTGGCTAGAGAGGGGGTGCCCATCCTTCACTGGCTGGCTTGGTTTAGATTAAAGGTGATGAAGTGGATAGTAGTAGAGAGTAATAAGGGATCTAATAAAACTAGCTGGTAAGTAAGAATTCCAAAGAAAATTAAGTAAAATGTTCAATTCAAAATGTTCAATTCAACAGGGCGGGTGGTGCATCTGGGACTAAACCAAAGGAGGGACAGGACTGGAGCAGTCTGCAAACTCAGGGCGAGGGACAGGACCGGAGCAGTCTGCAAACTCAGGGCGAGGGACAGGACCGGAGCAGTCTGCAAACTCAGGGCGAGGGACATGACTGGAGCAGTCTGCAAACTCAGGGCGAGGGACATGACCGGAGCAGTCTGCAAACTCAGGGCGAGGGACATGACTGGAGCAGTCTGCAAACTCAGGGCGAGGGACATGACCGGAGCAGTCTGCAAACTCAGGGCGAGGGGCAGGACCGGAGCAGTCTGCAAACTCAGGGCGAGGGACAGGACCGGAGCAGTCTGCAAACTCAGGGCGAGGGACAGGACCGGAGCAGTCTGCAAACTCAGGGCGAGGGACAGGACTGGAGCAGTCTGCAAACTCAGGGCGAGGGACAGGACTGGAGCAGTCTGCAAACTCAGGGCGAGGGACAGGACTGGAGCAGTCTGCAAACTCAGGGCGAGGGACAGGACTGGAGCAGTCTGCAAACTCAGGGTGAGGAGGGCACGGGCCGGAGTAATCTGCAGCTCAGGGTGAGAGAGGGGAAATAGAGGGTTAGCCCCCCCCCCCACCACCAACATCCTTAACTATAGGATTGACTAAAGAGGTGCGTTTTTAGCCTACACTTAAAGACAGAAAGTGTGTCTGAAGCCCGAACATACATGGGAAGATTATTCCATAAGAGAGGAGCTCTGTAAGAGAAGGCTCTGCCACCCATTGTAATTTTAGATATAATAGGAATTAGGAAAATAGGAAAATGGAAAAAAATAGGAAAATAAAGGAAAATAGGGAAATGAAGTGACATAACAATTCACTTCTTTTTTGTTGTATTGATTGTGACATCCGTATAATTGGGAGGATATTAACTTATCCATGGTGCTCCGCCCACTTCTGGTTACTGTTGTTAACTGCAAACATCTAACAAGCACGGACAGACAAAGACAAACCGGCAACCGGCCTTGTCACCAATGCCTAGAACTGGCCCTCATGCAGACATGACTGTTGTTGATCTTGACAAATTACAGACACACTTCAGCTGATTTCGCCAAATCCAACGGTTCTAACTCTGCGGTTCAATAAAGACACCCATTTAAATCCTCGTTTGTGTGACTCTTTGAAACACTGACAATATAGTTTTCTTTTCTCTGCAGCAATAAAATAATTAGAAGTAGTATTGCAGCCATTTTCTTTGCTTGAAAAACTGCCATTGTATTTTATTTACTGTGATAAGATTGGACCACTTGGTCTTGACCTCAGGCTGTGACGGTGTCGCACATACAGCAATTCTGCATTCTCGCCAGCAGATGGCACCTGTGCACGAGACAGACGGAAGCGAAGCATAACGCGGTACCGTTTCAAGGGGAGCAGGTTCTTCCGGGGTCACTGTTGAATTTTTCTAACGTGCGGGTCGTTTTCTTACCTGCATTGGTCAAATTAGAATAGGATTTTAGAGTACGGGCATACTGTTGACATTGCAAATCATGAAGGGTATTAAATTGCTTGTTGTGCTGTTCGTGCTTTCTGCATTTTTGCTTGGTGCCGCTTCGGCAAGGGGCCGGAAAGATTCCAGTAACCAGAATAGTTTCAGAAGGGCTGCGAACGGGTTCTACCAGATGCTGAGCAATATATTTGGAGAGGACAACATCAGAGCTTTATATAAGGTCAGTATGCATCTCTCTTCAAGTGAAAGGATGTAGAAGCGATGGAAAACTAGGTAGGGAATCCTGAGGTCCTCTAGTTCTATCTAGCTAGACCTGGGTTGCCATTTTGAAAATTAATTTGCAATATATTGAAATGTATGGCAGGTGGGTAAAATGTTATATTTATTCATAATAAATATAGCAGTGTTGTTATAAACGAGTCCCCGTCACCGGTTTTATTTAATTTCAACTTCCCTCTCTGCCTCTTCCTGTGTTGACCGTTCCTTATCTTGCTAGCCATCTAATGTAGCTACGTTACTATTTAAAGCGGCCGGACATGAAACCATTTCATCCTTGACACCGCCTTGAAAAGCAGGTATTTGCTTTCCAATTGGGAATATACTGGGTACCATTATGGGCAGCGGTCGATTGTACGAACTCGCACCATTCTGTGGTCCTGTTTCCTGTTCAAGAAATGGCGAATAAATATGGATAAGTACACGTGTGCTGTACAGGCCAATCTGCATATATATAGGTGGCTTTTTACCAAATGATGAAATCGTGATTTATAAATTGGCGTGCGTAAAGCGATGAGGAGACATGACCTTTCAGAGGAAGACACGTCCTGCCGCACTAACGTGTTTCCCGGCTTCTCTATATACCATTACTGTCCTTTCCGCTTTATTTTACACAGGAAATCATGTGTCTCTTGAGCTGTCAGTAAATTCAGCCTCGACTCTAGCAGCAGTTATACTGATGCCCGTTTTGTTTTCAGTTCTTCTCTAAGACCACGGAGCGTTTTGTGCATGGAGTGGACTCATTCCTGGACACAGTGTGGAAGATTTGGACAGATCTGCTGGATGTTTTGGGGATCGACTGTAAGTCCTTTGTACATTTACACATTTATGTACCACACATTGAGCTGCATCACTTGTATGAAATGTGCTCAATAAATAAAGTTTGATTGATTGATTGATGGTCCTCATATCAGTCAGAATAGGAGCCTGAATACGAGCCATATTGCATATAATCAGTGTATTTGTGCTGTATGTTTGTACATGTCTGTTTTCAGAGTACTTACAACTTAATGTAAATTTGATGTAAAAACAAGGTTTTCTACACTAAAGAGGAAAACTTAACATTTAGAGCAAAATTAACTTTTTATGTAAAACAAAGTGTTCTGTTCTAAATAAGGAAGCAAGAACACATCTCCATTGAATCTAAATGACGTGTAAAATAATGTTGTGTTTTGTAAAGAGGGAAAGTTAAGGACTTGTTCTCTCTGTCAGCCTCCAACGTGAGCCACTACTTCAGTCCGGCCGCGGTGACCAGCTCGCCCGCGCGGGCGCTACTGCTGCTGGCCGCAGTCCTGCTCTCCTATTGGTTCCTGTCCATGCTCCTGGGCGGGTTCTTCTACCTGCTGCACGCCGTGTTCGGACGCTTCTTCTGGCTGGTGCGCGTGTTCCTGTTCGCCCTCTCCTGCCTCTACATCCTGCAGAAGTTTGAGGGAGACCCGGAGCGGGCCGTGTTGCCGCTCTGCTTTGTCATGGCTGTGTACTTTATGACCGGGCCAGTGGGGGTGTACTGGCGCCGCTCAGGGGGCGGCTCGCTGGAGGAAAAGATCGACCACCTAGACACCCAAATCCGACTGCTCAACATCCGGCTGAGTCGTGTCATCGACAGCCTGGAGCGGTCCGGCGACCCGTAACCTGGCCAGAACCAGCGCCGCTTCGTGGGGGGGGTTGGGGGGGTTATGGGTAGACGAGGGGGATGGGGTTGTGGTGTGCTTTGGGGGGTGGGGGTAAATATTTTGTGGGTGGGGAGGGTTGGTTCTGAAGTTCTCTGAACACGGTTCAGGACCCTTAAGAACATTTAATTTGGGATCCACAGTATTATAGTAGAGTAGCCAAGCACAGCTAATGCATGCTTCAGGGAGAGAGGGAGGGGAGCTGTACCAAGTGTTGGCATGGCGATCTGTGCGGGGTACAGTGTGTGGGGTACAGTGTGTGCTGAAGAGTGGCTCTTATAGAGGGTTAGCAGTGTAGAGGATTAGCACTAGCATGATGGGGTGAGCCCCCCAGGATGCCAGACCACCCCTTCCCCACGCCTCTGGATCTCAAAGCTCAGACTGAATCATTCCGGCACTCTCTGAAGCTTCCCCAGTCTAGCTACCGTCCAGTGAGCACCAACAAGCTCCTGTAGAAATGCATTTTACCGTTTGTGCTTTCTTTAGCAAAATCGCTGGAAAGTGTGTATTCTCATTTAATATGCCCGTGCACACGGCCGTTTAAACGTTCGCATGTTTCCCAAAGTGGATCTTGTGATTTATACAGAGCTGTGTTGAGTTTTCAGTGTTGTTTGAGCCCACTGGTGAGGAACATTGTGCACTTGCATTCTTCAGTGGCATAGTTACATGAGCTATTTCTGTGTGCTTATCATGATTTTAAATATAGTCTGTGACTCGCTCTCCTCATGCTTAGGTCCACAGACTCATACGACTGACACAAAAGGTTTGGTTTCCTGGAGCGACTGATTGTGTTTAGTGTGAAGCCGAACAGTCTACTCCTTTAAGTGTGAAAGGGGATAGTCTGTTCCTTTAAGTGTGAAAGGGGATAGTCTGCTCCTTTAAGTGTGAAAGGGGATAGTCTGCTCCTTTAAGTGTGAAAGGGGATAGTCTGTTCCTTTAAGTGTGAAAGGGGATAGTCTGTTCCTTTAAGTGTGAAAGGGGATAGTCTGCTCCTTTAAGTGTGAAAGGGGATAGTCTGCTCCTTTAAGTGTGAAAGGGAATAGTCTGTTCCTTTAAGTGTGAAAGGGAATAGTCTGCTCCTTTAAGTGTGAAAGGGGATAGTCTGCTCCTTTAAGTGTGAAAGGGGATAGTCTGCTCCTTTAAGTGTGAAAGGGAATAGTCTGCTCCTTTAAGTGTGAAAGGGGATAGTCTGCTTGTATTTAGTGAAATGTCCATTCCACATTTTTATTGATTTCTGTCATGCAACAGAATTCCTCTCTGTGAACTCTTTCCTGGAAGCACTTGACTCTGTAAAATCAGAGCGCTGGAGATTGCGTCCCAGTTGTAAATAACGAGGCTCCAGTGTGCTTTAGTCTGGCAGCAGCAGTAAACTGTGAACCTATTGGTGCAGGATTATTTCGCTAAGCGCTAAACCACGTACCACCCACACCTGGCCTATCACCATTCCAATAGCTGTCTCTAAATGACCTTATTTTCCATATTATGGACCTGTGCGTGCATCCGTGTGTGTGTGTGTGTGTGTGTGTGTGTGTGTGTGTGTGTGCGCATGTGTGCGACTGTATGTATGCATCTGTGTGTGTGCGTGTGTGTGTATGTGTGCATATGTGTACGTGTGCGTGTGTGCGCGACTGCATGCGTGTGCGTATGTCAGGTGTGCGGCTGCGTGTGTGCGTGTTTGTGTGCGCGAGTGTGCATATGACAGGTTTGTGTTTAGTATTGGAAGGCATGTTACTCTCAGGGAGAAAACAGCATTACGCAGTAAACCCATGATCATGTGATCTCACATCGCTCTGCTTTAGGCTGGCTCAGCTAGAACTGAACAGTGCTTTCTGTGGCTCCTGCACCCCCTGGTGGCCATCACATGCATGCACCTGCTTTTATGGGGCTCTGTTTTTGTATGATGTTGTTTTTTAGTGGAAAGCATGCAGCTAATTTAAGGAGCTATTTAGGGAGATATCCTCACCTGTCCCACAGAGAGTTCTGAAAAAGCCTGAATTTGTGCAGGGAAGATGCAGGATTGGCTTTAATGGGTCTTTGTACAGTTTTTACATTCTCAGCTAATTAAACATTCTCTTAGGGATTCATAATCAAATTACTTCCTTTCAGAGAGTTCTTTAAGTGTGAGCTATTTGGCCTTAAAGATGAGCTAATGAGGCTTCCTACAGAAATACACTGACGTTTTTAAATTAAAATGTTGAGGATGGTAGCAGACCAGTGTCTCAGCCTTCTGGCCACAGGTTTAAGTTTTGAGTAAATCCTTCTTGGCACATTTCCTTTAGCCATGTTATTGCATTTTTTTTACAGTGAAATTTGGTCACACAAAAATATACCATTTAAAAGTTAACTCATGATTCTATGTCTATAAACTATTTTACGATCCCAATGTTGTAGCAACAATGGTTTCTTGTTTTGTAACAGGACACAAAACGGGCTCAGTCAAAACGACAACTCCGTACGCTCTGTGTTCTGCAAATCCACAGACGACACACATCACAGTGAAGTTGGTGTTCTTATCACTGACGACACAAAACAAGGGAAAATACTTGAGCTTCTGTTACTTCTGACTGATTGTTTCAGTAATTCTGACTCTCGGAAAACAAACTCCCAAGGTTTACATTACAGAAGAGACTAGGTTTATGTCTGCAGTCAAAGAGGTTCAAGAACAGTCGCCATTTGATATGAGTAAAGCACTCTGATTGGAGGGAGTGATATGAGTAAAGCAGTCTGATTGGAGGGAGTGATATGAGTAAAGCAGTCTGATTGGAGGGAGTGATATGAGTAAAGCACTCTGATTGGAGGGAGTGATATGAGTAAAGCACTCTGATTGGAGGGAGTGATACGAGTAAAGCAGTCTGATTGGAGGGAGTGATATGAGTGTAAAGCAGTCTGATTGGAGGGAGTGATATGAGTAAAGCAGTCTGATTGGAGGGAGTGATATGAGTAAAGCACTCTGATTGGAGGGAGTGATATGAGTAAAGCACTCTGATTGGAGGAAGTGATATGAGTAAAGCAGTCTGATTGGAGGGAGTGATACGAGTAAAGCAGTCTGATTGGAGGGAGTGATATGAGTGTAAAGCAGTCTGATTGGAGGGAGTGATATGAGTAAAGCAGTCTGATTGGAGGGAGTGATATGAGTAAAGCAGTCTGATTGGAGTATTGTGGGGGGGGTTTCTTTTGGGTGCATGCCTGTGTGTGGTTAGTTTTAGGATACATAAATCCACTGCTTTAACTTAGATGTGCTGTTGGTTTTGATCATATCTGTGGCATTCCCTGACGCGCCGCTTACTGTCCTGTGGGTCAGTGACTCCCCGTCTGATTCCTATTTTAAAACCTTCTCTAAGAATATAGATGTAGTACTAGGATGCATAGAATCATTTAATTGGTAGATACATGTGATTGTAAAATTAAGTGTTTATCAGTCGTATTTATTAAACAGAACAGAGATTAAGGTAATTCCTCTCTAATCATGAAAAGGCTGTAATTAATATTCCTAAGCTGCACTCCACAAAATGTGCTACTAAACTGTAGCAATGTGGGCCCCACCGCTGCTAACCTTGGTTTAAACTTACACCCGATTTACCACAAAACAACAAAAGTTTTTTAGCTGTTACTTTGAGGTCTGATTTTGTAGAAATGCCTCTCTCTATTCATGCGTATGAACTGTGAATTATGAATTAAGAATTAAGTCCACTGAAGGTGACATTTCCACTGGCTTTATTTCTGTAGTGTAATGTAGTGTTATAACAGCCGAGCTCCCAGCGTGCCCTAGCTGAGCTGTTATGGACAGCAGGACTGTGCTCCGTCTCCACACTGCACCTCATCCCCTTCCTGTTCTCCACAGGTACCTCAATTTGGTTGCTGCCATGGAAACTGGATTTTACACTCCTAATGTCACAACAAAGTCGTCCTTGCAATGTGGAAGTGTTGTAGTATTGATTTAATCTGAGTGTATAAATATGTGTGGAAATACCCTATTTTAAGTTGAATCTGTACAGTTTTCAGACGCATTGCTAACTGAGGAGATGCTAACTGAGGTTCATCGAGGGAGAATGTGAGACTGTTGTTTTATTTTGCATTGTACGTCATGCTTAACGGCATTTTGCACTGATTTTATTTAAACCAAACCAAGCACTGAGTCTGCTGACTGCTGGACCTTTCTCTGTTTCTTGCTGCAGATGCATCGTATATGAGACCTGAGTTTGCTTATTAAAGACATCTTTAAGAGCATGGAGCTTGATTAGAGGTTTAAAACACATGGTCTAGCTGGAACTGGAAGCTATATGCTAAATATCTGTACATGAATGCTGTACTGTTGGGCCACTGCAGGGGTCTATTCATTCATATGGCAGTGCTGTTAGCTATAGCCGTCACATACAGGGCTGTTAGCTATAGCCGTCACATACAGTGCTGTTAGCTATAGCCGTCACATACAGTGCTGTTAGCTATAGCCGTCGCATACAGTGCTGTTAGCTATAGCCGTCACATACAGGGCTGTTAGCTATAGCCGTCACATACAGGGCTGTTAGCTATAGCATACAGTGCTGTTAGCTATAGCCGTCACATACAGGGCTGTTAGCTATAGCCGTCACATACAGGGCTGTTAGCTATAGCATACAGTGCTGTTAGCTATAGCCGTCACATACAGTGCTGTTAGCTATAGCCGTCACATACAGTGCTGTTAGCTATAGCCGTCGCATACAGTGCTGTTAGCTATAGCCATCACATACAGGGCTGTTAGCTATAGCCGTCGCATACAGTGCTGTTAGCTATAGCCGTCGCATACAGTGCTGTTAGCTATAGCCGTCACATACAGGGCTGTTAGCTATAGCCGTCACATACAGGGCTGTTAGCTATAGCCGTCGCATACAGTGCTGTTAGCTATAGCCGTCACATACAGGGCCGTTAGCTATAGCCGTCACATACAGGGCCGTTAGCTATAGCCGTCGCATACAGTGCCGTTAGCTATAGCCGTCACATACAGGGCCGTTAGCTATAGCCGTCACATACAGGGCTGTTAGCTATAGCCGTCACAGACGAAGCCAGCTTTAGTTTTTGTTGCATATTGTACAAATTTAATTTCTGAAGAAACTAATTTGCATCATAAAAGTAATTTTATCTTAAATTCATAATAATTAGTCAAGTTGTAGGAATGGCTGAACACTGTATATGATTGAATGGGCCCTTAAATACAGTTGCTTTATTCTATGGACGCTGTAAATAGATGCATCGGGCGGACTTTGCAGATGCATCACAGCTGGATGTAGATTTACAGTGAGAACCAGCTTCAGTAAAACCATCTGTTCTGCTTCTTTCTGGAACCTTCTGGAACCTTCTCAACTGTGCAGTTGCCAAATCTGAAAGCAATCAGTTATGAATGACCTGCACAGAGGCAGTGATTTACCTCTGAGATCTTTAAATATGATGTGGCTTTCTTCTGCCTTTCTTTTTATTCTCCTCAAATCTGTTTCCTTTTTTGATATTTTTCTGTACTTTAGGGGTTTTGGGGGTCTGATGACTGCCTGCTGTTGGCTTGTACTTTAGGGGTTTTGGGGGTCTGATGACTGCCTGCTGTTGGCTTGTTTTGTGTCATGAGTTTTGTGGTGAAAAGTCTCCTGAAGACGTGATTTTAAATAGAGGTCCAGAATTTAAATAAACGTACATCTTTATCATCACTTTTACCAGCTGTCTTCATTGCATTGTGTGTCTGTTGTACTGCTCATTAGCTTGAGCCCAGGTGATAACCTGTTGATACACAGGTGTGAATTACCTGTGTCCTGTTGGCACATGCGCTCCTCAGAGTTCTGGCCGTGGTGTTGGAGTATGACCTGTCCTGTTCGCACCAGAGCGAGCGTCTCGTGTCGCTTTGTTCTGCGTGTGTGATTGGGAAAACGGGCCTCTGTCTCCGCCCCCTTTCCCCCTCTCACAGTGGACCGGCCCCTGACCCCCTCTCACAGTGGACCGGCCCCTGACCCCCTCTCACAGTGGACCGGCCCCTGACCCCCTCTCACAGTGGACCGGCCCCTGACGTTTTTGGCTCGCATGACTGCAGGGTTTTTGGGTTTCCTTTCCAAGGGGTGGAGCATTTGGACTGAATTAATTCTCATCCTGGCCCCAAAGGATGATGTAAGAAGCGTCACGGTGATCCTCCAACCACTGATTTCAGGTTATTTTAGTCAAGTAATTTCCTAAAAGAAGGCCCCTGTTCCACCTCACAAAAACAAAGAAGCGCTTTCTAGTGCAGGGACACACAGGGCCTCAGGGTTCCTTCAGCTGCTCACCTTTAAGATTACTTCAGCTGCTCACACACATTTTAAGAAGTCACTTCACACGCATTTAGCAAGCAAGCAAACAGGCTGTAAAGTGTGAACATAGCTACAAGAAGGAATCCCTCAGGAATCCCTGCAGAAAGAGCTACAACTGCATGTGTGCTGTTGAGTTACATCAACAAACGATACAAATGAACCATTTTCCAAATGTTTTGCAGAATTATGTAAATGCAGAACTTTAGCAGATCTCCTTATCCTCAGTGAAGGGTATGTATAATATGTGTAAAATGGTGAGAACACTATTGTAACCATTAGAAAACGAACAACCAAACTGAAGCTTTAATGCAAGAAAACCCGCAGGACCCCCCCCCCCCCCCCCAATAGAGTCCCTCGGTTTGACCACTGACATAGAGCGATAATTCATACGTCCTTATCCGCAAATAACATTGAATAGCCTACAATCGTGGCTTAAAATACATTTAAAATACATTTAAAAGGAGGACTTGCTCGTTTTGTGAGGCAGAATTTGGTTGAATCAAAAAACAAAACAAAAAAATTATTTATTCCTAAATAAATAAATGTTTTATTATGCGATATGCTGCACTGTAGCCTACGTGAGGAGTCGCTCATATCGCCAATGTTCGAGAAAAACCCAGACGAGAATCCTTTCCCAATACTGTTATCTACAGCCTGCTCACCAGTGTCGCTTCCCGCATTGCAACATCGGCTGTGTAAGACTGGTTTGGCGAGACGACACTGAAGCGACATCAAACAGCGCAATCATACGGGTTTGACCGAACGTTACATCAAATACTTTTATCGCACCAAGTACCTTCCCCTCTCGCCAGAATCTACAAGCAATTGCACAATAAAAAAATAATAAATACATACATAAATGGCTATTCTGAAAGATCACGCCAAACGTTCAAACTATACACCTTTTTTATTTATTTTATAAGTGAACATTTTCTTGACACCTATAACTATATTCAAGACGTTTTTTTTAAGGTTGCGTCACGTTCATATTATAGGGCTATTCCAGAGACCCTCTGGTTATTGGTATTATTTACATAGGCCAAGGGGAGTAATCGAGTATAAAACTGTCTAAAGCGAAACGCCTCTGCTGGATTGTGATTGGGCACACCTCCAAAAAGGCTGTTTCGTTTTGTGCCGCCTATTGGTTAACTCCCTGAATTTTTAGGGTGTAACAAATACTCGTTCTCTAATTGGACATTATTGCCTTCAGTCTCATCTGCACTCTACTTTTTCATACATTGGGTTCTCGGCTGATGTGGAACCAGTTTTCTTTCAACCAATCAAATTGGAGGCTTAGTAGTGGCGTGCCGCCGCACGATATCATTCCGCTGGCATCAACTGCTGGACAAGAAAGAGGCGGTGTGGTATTTTTATTCAGCGCATTGTCAACATGTAGTATGCTGATTGGTCCATGCAGCAATTTTGTTTTCACGGACCAAACCGACTAGAGTACAGACCGTTCTCAGAATTCCCGCAATTTCCGTGTGATTTTGCAAGCCAGGGACGTGAGAGCGGTACAGAAGTTATCTGTGTTGACACGTCTTTACCGACGCTGCGCCAAACCGTGTTTGCAACGGCTGAAAGAACAAATGCGAGACAAAATTTAAATAAAAATTTCTAGTTTTATATTTTTCATTTTATTTTTGTCAATGCAACTGATATACTTGTTGGACATGGAACAAGCATGGTCACTATTTACAAGTACATTTTAGGTGTTTAGCTGATGCTGTTATCCAGAGAAACTAACAATTAGTGCACAAAAAATTAGATTCGTACATCACCAACATTAGAAGTAGCAGTTAATGAGAGTGTAATGGTTGGGCCATAGCACACCCACGATAGGTAATCCTTTATCACAGAGGAAAGAGAAGATAGAGGTTTTTTAGGATAGACAGAAGAAGATATGAAAGGGGTCATTGAGAATTACGGTGGAGAAGGAGAGGAGAGGGAGATGTGGAAGGGGGAATGGGAATCAGGGTGGAGAAGCAGAGGAGAGGTAGATGTGGAAGGGGGAATGGGAATCAGGGTGGAGAAGGAGAGGAGAGGGAGATGTTGAAGGGGGAATGGGAATCAGGGTGGAGAAGGAGAGGAGAGGGAGATGTTGAAGGGGAAATGGGAATCAGGGTGGAGAAGGAGAGGAGAGGGAGATGTGGAAGGGGGAACGGAATCAGGGTGGAGAAGGAGAGGAGAGGGAGATGTGGAAGGGGGAACGGAATCAAGGTGGAGAAGGAGAGGAGAGGGAGATGTGGAAGGGGGAATGGGAATCAGGGTGGAGAAGGAGAGGAGAGGGAGATGTGGAAGGGGGAATGGGAATCAGGGTGGAGAAGGAGAGGAGAGGTAGATGTGGAAGGGGGAATGGGAATCAGGGTGGAGAAGGAGAGGAGAGGGAGATGTGGAAGGGGGAATGGGAATCAGGGTGGAGAAGGAGAGGAGAGGTAGATGTTGAAGGGGGAATGGGAATCAGGGTGGAGAAGGAGAGGAGAGGGAGATGTGTAAGGGGGAACGGGAATCAGGGTGGAGAAGGAGAGGAGAGGGAGATGTGGAAGGGGGAATGGGAATCAGGGTGGAGAAGGAGAGGAGAGGTATTTCCTGAATAGATGGGTCTTCAGGTTGCGCCAGAAGGCAGGGAGGGACTCTGCTGTCCTGACTGAGATGGGCGGGTCATTCCACCATTGGGGGGCCAGCAGGGAGAAGAGTTGAGGCCTGGAGGAGCGATGACCAGGTTGTGGCAGGGAGGGGCGAGCTAGACGCCTGGTGGCAGCAGAGCGCAGAGTGCGGGTTGGGGTGTTGGGGTGTAGGGCTGGACCAAGGCCTGAAGGTATGGGGGTGCAGCTCTTTTGGCAGCCATGGCAGAGTTTTGAATTTGATGTAGACAGCCACCGGGAGCCAGTGGAGGGAACGCAGGAGGGGGGCGACATGGGAAATTTAGGGAGGTTGAAAACCAGGTGGGCTGCGGCGTTCTGGGTGAGCTGAAGGGGCTGGAGGGAGCGTTAAAGAAAATGAGATGACATTTTAGATTTTATGCACCCGGCAGGAGCTCTTATTCACTGTGGATTACAGAGCTTCAGTCTGTTAATGCAGCTGGAGGTTTTTACTGAAGCAGTTCAGCTTAAGCACCTTTTTTCAGGGTAAAAAGGCAGAGACCCAATGGCCTATCAGAGAATAGCTTATTACTGATTTTATCACAAGTAAATTTGTACCTGAATTAATTTTGATTGTTCGAAAGTAATACCTCAATGATATACAGTGGGGATGGATAAATTATATACAGTGGGGATGGATAAATGATATACAGTGGGATGGATAAATGATATACAGTGGGGATGGATAAATGATATACAGTGGGGATGGATAAATGATATACAGTGGGGATGGATAAATGATATACAGTGGGGATGGATAAATGATATACAGTGGGGATGGATAAATGATATACAGTGGGGATAGATAAATGATATACAGTGGGGATGGATAAATGATATACAGTGGGGATGGATAAATGATATACAGTGGGGATGGATAAATGATATACAGTGGGGATGGATAAATGATATACAGTGGGGATGGATAAATGATATACAGTGGGGATGGATAAATGATATACAGTGGGGATGGATAAATGATATACAGTGGGGATGGATAAATTATATACAGTGGGGATGGATAAATTATATACAGTGGGGATGGATAAATTATATACAGTGGGGATGGATAAATGATATACAGTGGGGATGGATAAATGATATACAGTGGGGATGGATAAATGATATACAGTGGGGATGGATAAATTATATACAGTGGGGATAGATAAATGATATACAGTGGGGATGGATAAATGATATACAGTGGGGATGGATAAATGATATACAGTGGGGATGGATAAATGATATACAGTGGGGATGGATAAATGATATACAGTGGGGATGGATAAATGATATACAGTGGGGATGGATAAATGATATACAGTGGGGATGGATAGGGTTTTTACATCCATATCGGGTGAACTGTGTAGCAGTTGTAACCATTTTTATCCAGGCAGTAATAATGTCATAGGAAGCAATAAGAGTCATTTGTCAGAACTGATTTAGTGCAGAGCCCAGCCGTGCATGTTGGTAAAGTTATAGAAAGAGAGAGAGAAAGAAAACCAATCATTGAAATGACCCAAATGTGCACAAGAGCGCCTTGTTTCAGACTGTCTGACTGCCTACCCTCCCTGTGAGGACCTGCCCGTTCTGTGAGGACCTGTCTGCTCTGTGAAGACCTGCCCGCTCTGTGAGGACCTGCCCGCTCTGTGCAAACCTGCCCTCCCTGTGAGGACCTGCCTGCTCTATGAGGACCTGCCCGCTCTGTGAGGACCTGACTGCTCTATGAGGACCTGCCCGCTCTGTGAGGACCTGACTGCTCTATGAGGACCTGCCTGCTCTATGAGGACCTGCCCGCTCTGTGAGGACCTGCCTGCTCTATGAGGACCTGCCCGCTCTGTGAGGACCTGCCTGCTCTATGAGGACCTGCCCGCTCTGTGAGGACCTGCCTGCTCTATGAGGACCTGCCCGCTCTGTGAGGACCTGACTGCTCTATGAGGACCTGTCTGCTCTGTGAGGACCTGTCTGCTCTGTGAGGACCTGCCCGCTCTATGAGGACCTGCCCGCTCTATGAGGACCTGTCTCCTGACCGCTCTCCCAGCTGCATAGACATTTATAATAAGACGTGCAGCAGCGTTGGTTCTTTATAGCGCTCAAACCTCAGAGCCTCTTTCCCACTAAAATAATGAAATAAAACTGTCAGATGCAAGAGATAAACAACTTCTGTAGAAGGACTGGTGAAACGTTTATTTACCTTTACAGATTCAATGCTGTATTATTGTGTAGGCCAGGGCTGCCCAACCTTGTTCCTGGAGATCTATCATCCTGTAGGTTGGGCAGCCCTGGTGTCGGCTTTGCAAGCCAACTGATGGAGAAAAAAAAATCTACTAAAAAAGAACTTCATCAATATATTTTTGGGATAAGAAATTAAACAGTTTTTTATAAACTTTTACATTGTGGTTGTAGTAGTTTTTATTTATTTTATTATTATTATTATTATTATTATTATTATTATTATTATTATCTAATTAGTAGATTAGTAGTAGTATCCTATTTGGAGGCAAATCTCAAATGCAGCATGCAACCAATACAGTTCAATTAAATTCCGTTTGTCCATTTTCAGGCCCTTGATACAGTAATGTTCCTGGAATGTCGCATTCATTCAGTGTCCATTTAAATCCATTTAAAAAGTGTATCATCACCACACATCGTTAAAGGGGTGTTAAATATAAATGCCATTTTGAATTCCAGTCTAATGGAATGTCGCCTCGGAATGCCACAGTAAATGAATAAGCAGTAATATGATTTTACAGCGTTCTTTGCAGTGGTAGACAGTTTTACAGCGATGTACAGCTTTGCAGTACTTTTCCCCCCTATAATAACGAAACATGCGCTATGTTATATTTCCGTACACGATCCATTTACTGTTGCTTGATTGCATCATGTTTTAACTTAAAACATATTAATAATGATAACAATCGGTCTATATTGTTGAGAGGAAGGATACTGGTTACGAGAAGCGCACTGGCGGGCGGTGGGCGGGGACAGAGGGCGGTGGGCGGGGATAGCAGGAGTTTATTCGCGACTGCTAGGAAGTCACTGACATACCGTGGAGCGGAGAGACTGGGCAGCTACTGTGCACTCCAGCAGGTAAACAGGGGAATATCCGTGTTGTGATAAGAAGGATCCGCAATGTCTAAAGATACCGAAGCAATGCGTGAGGAAATAATGGAGTCTAAGGTACTATGGTACCCGGACTCCAAGAAGAATACTCAGATGGACAAATTCAGGACGCAGGTCAACCGAGACTTCGGACTTAATTTGGGTGAGTAGCCAGTCTCCGGCAGATTGCACAGCCGTAAACGCATGTAGGTGACCCACTGTGCGAGATAAACCATTTGTTAGGCGGCGGCTAGCGAGTTATGAGCATGACATTTAGAATTTATGGATGGATATCTGGGTCGCTTTCGAGCTGCGTAGCCTAACTAGTTGTTACGTGGTGTAACGTTAATTATAGTGTGAATATCTATGACTGAAGTGTATGGAGCGCACACACATTTGGCTTTTGTCGCCCGAACCTGACAACATATCGGTGATGGAAGATTACAGCACCTACGCGTCTGGCTACATGTGGGAGGACATCTAACCAGCTGAACTCTTTTTGTCTAAAGAGTGCATTGTTCAAACGGATTGAATCTGTTGATGAATTTGCAGCCCATTCCAGCCAGGGACCCAGACGTCGTGAACACGAAAGGTTTAACATGTGATTTAACATGGGCCCGGGCAGCGGGCTAACCGAGCTGGTTGCCTGTGTCTCGATGACATGCCAAGGGCTACTAACATGTTAGCTCGCGATAAACGTTAACTCTTCGCTGCAATGAACAGTATCGCTCGTAAGCACGTTTGTGTTGGTTGTGTGCACATCCCAGTGTTGTGAGATTTTCTGTCATATGTTTAATAGTCTGGCCTTAGAAGTGTTTTTCTTCCCACTGGGGAGTTTTTTTCTCCCTCACACGCTGGATGTTTGGGGGTTCAGGCCTGGTCCAGAACGGTCCTGACCGGTCCATTACATTACATTTATTTGGCACTTTGATCCAAAGCGACGTACAATAAGTGCATAGCGAAGGTCATTGAAGCAACTACCGACTGGTCAGATAAAGTACAGTTCTGTCATCGCGTAGCAGCTATCCATAGACATGAACATTGAGTCTAGTGCATAATCTATGGCTAGGTTTTAAGGCGAAATCAGTAAGACATGATAAACTACATCACAAAACAAGATGGTGTTAATTTAGTAAGGTACAGGATACAATCAAAAAACAAGAAACAAGTACTATATGAAAACGGGTTTTGTTTTCTGTGCAAAGCGTCTTGAATGGAATTCAATAGAAAAGCAATATGCGAATGTGTCGCCGTACCTGAAGGTCTGCACTCAGGTAGGCAGATGTGAGGGAGCGTGCCAGGTGTGCCAGGTGTACCTGTACGACGCAGAGAGTCGCTGTGATTGCTGCTGTCATGTTAACTCTCCCCATTGGTCACTGTTCATAGTCATTTTTGTGGAAGACATTGGCGAAAGTTTAGTTGTAAAATGACATAATTTTGAATGGTTTGGTATGCTGACAGAAAGTTTTTTGATATTTGGAATCATATGTAGTTGGATGGGTTATTATAAAAAGAAAGAGAAAGCTGGTCCCATTTGTGAGTAGCTAGTGACTATAATCTATTACGTTCCTTGCAAGCTAATTCCTTTTTATCAACAAACTGTGATTCGATTTATATGTTAATGGTCAATTTCTCTGTAAGTTGGTGACGGTCAAATGATACATTCTTCTTCATAGTCATGATCTTGGCATATTTGTTTTTCGCTCTGCAGCCAACTACAATGATCTGTACCAGTGGTCAATTGAGAATTACCTCGAGTTCTGGGCTGAAGTCTGGAGCTACTCTGGAGTGCTGAGCTCTAAGATTTATGAGGAGGTGAGTTCCTTTCACGTGCTGTTAACATGGCAGCGTACAACCTCTGCACAACCTCTGCACAACCTCTGCACAACCTCTGCCCAACCTCCTCCATCCCCATCCCTTTACAGGACTGATATGTAGGTAATACAGCTCTATCCCCTCATTCACACGCAAAAGCGCAGCTTTTTAAATACATTTTTATTTTATTTTTTATACAACCCTCGGATCATGTGACTGTGTGCCGGTACAGGTGGTAGATGTGATCATGTGACTGTGTACTGGTACAGGTGGTAGATGTGATCGTGTGACTGTGTACTGGTACAGGTGGCGGATGTGACTGTGTGCCGGTACAGGTGGTGGATGTGATCATGTGACTGTGCTGGTACAGGTGGTGGATGTGATCATGTGACTGTGCTGGTACAGGTGGTGGATGTGATCATGTGACCGTGTGCCAGTACAGGTGGTAGATGTGATCATGTGACCGTGTGCCGGTACAGGTAGTGGATGTGATCATGTGACTGTGTGCCGGTACAGGTAGTGGATGTGATCATGTGACTGTGTACTGGTACAGGTGGTGGATGTGATCGTGTGACTGTGTGCCGGTACAGGTGGTGGATGTGATCATGTCACTGTGTGCCAGTACAGGTGGTGGATGTGATCATGTGACTGTGCTGGTACAGGTGGTGGATGTGATCATGTGACCGTGTGCCGGTACAGGTGGTGGATGTGATCATGTGACTGTGCTGGTACAGGTGGTGGATGTGATCATGTGACTGTGTGCCGGTACAGGTGGTGGATGTGATCATGTCACTGTGTGCCAGTACAGGTGGTGGATGTGATCATGTGACTGTGTGCTGGTACAGGTGGTAGATGTGATCATGTGACTGTGTGCCGGTACAGGTGGTGGATGTGATCATGTGACCGTGTGCTGGTACAGGTGGTGGATGTGATCATGTGACTGTGTACTGGTACAGGTGGTGGATGTGATCATGTGACCGTGTGCCGGTACAGGTAGTGGATGTGATCATGTGACTGTGCTGGTACAGGTGGTAGATGTGATCATGTGACCGTGTGCCGGTACAGGTGGTGGATGTGATCATGTGACTGTGTGCCAGTACAGGTGGTGGATGTGATCATGTGACTGTGCTGGTACAGGTGGTAGATGTGATCATGTGACTGTGTGCCGGTACAGGTGGTGGATGTGATCATGTGACTGTGTGCCGGTACAGGTGGTGGATGTGATCATGTGACTGTGTGCCAGTACAGGTGGTGGATGTGATCATGTGACCGTGTGCCGGTACAGGTGGTGGATGTGATCATGTGACCGTGTGCCGGTACAGGTGGTGGATGTGATCATGTGACTGTGTGCCGGTACAGGTGGTGGATGTGATCATGTGACTGTGTGCCGGTACAGGTGGTGGATGTGATCATGTGACTGTGTGCCGGTACAGGTGGTGGATGTGATCATGTGACTGTGTGCCGGTACAGGTGGTGGATGTGATCGTGTGACTGTGTACTGGTACAGGTGGTGGATGTGATCATGTGACTGTGTGCCGGTACAGGTGGTGGATGTGTCCAAGAAGGTGTCGGACGTTCCCGAGTGGTTTAAGGGCAGCCGCTTGAACTACGCTGAGAACCTTCTGAAACACAAAGACCAGGACAAAGTGGCGCTCTACGCGGTCGGTAAGTGCGCTCTGATTGCATTGCCCCGCCCCCCAGGTGAACCTGCCCTGTGAGAGGCTGTAGGGCATAGGTTAAGGTAGTGAGGTCACTAAATGCACTGTGTTTTGTAGGGTTGTCACGATATCCCATTTTCATACCGCCGATATGCCTTTAACAAATATCGCGATATCCGATATTATCGCATATTGTGACAACCCTAGTCAAAATAGCCTGTATACAAATAAGGCAGGTGAGAGGTGTGTTCAGTGGGCAGGTGAGATGTGTGTTCAGTGGGCAGGTGAGAGGTGTGTTCAGTGGGCAGGTGAGAGGTGTGTTCAGTGGACAGGTGAGAGGTGTGTTCAGTGGGCAGGTGAGAGGTGTGTTCAGTGGGCAGGTGAGAGGTGTGTTCAGTGTCTTGATGTTTGTTCACTGGTCTGTGACGTATGTTAGGAACCGGCTTCTTTCCAAATAATCCAAGTCAGGACAGTGCAGGAACTCACTCAATACAACAAACACTTTACCAGAGAAAGTAAAAGTTTATTGCAAATCACACCGGCCAGCGGGAAGATCACCAAGACACAGCACAGACTGCGGTCCAGTCCAGCAACCTTCCACACACTGGTCATCTAGCAACCTTCCACACACTGGTCATCTAGCCAAGCTTATATACCCTCTGAGGCCTTGAGTTTGACGCAAATGTTTACATTATCTTTGAGAGCATATCTCTCAAATGTTCCCAAATAGCATGCTTTTGTTCATCAACAATCCACGCCTTTAGTCATGCCCGATAACTTATGGCACCTAGATGTCCGGTCAGGCATGTTTGATACGTCAGACCCTTGATCACTTGGAGCCATTTAGCCAACCATGTGTTCCATATTGTTCCAGTGTAATTTACAGCTAAATATAGTCCCACCCCCCAATTCCCATAGAGATCCATTCAAATGCAGAGATTATAGTATCGCTTGTAGGAGTACCAGAAAATAAGATATCAAGAGTTTTTAAATATTTATTATTATTGTTGGGTCTTAGACAAAGATATGATTAGATTACTTCATTCTACATTGTTAACCTGTCCAATATTTTTTAATGCCTGGAAATGGGGGGGGAAACTATGTACAAAAGGTTCTATGATTTCTAAACGGTTCATTAGATATGGATGAAAATCCTTTCAAACTCAAAGTGTTACAGTACAGAACCAAAATAACAAAAAATGTGTCACTTATGGTGCCCATTGTATTTGATTTAATAAAACATTCAAATTAGCAAACATGAAAAGGAGAGACAGCTGGACTACATATCGCCATTACAGTGCCACGTTCTAGAACCAATTGCACATCAAATATAAAACCTTAAGTACGGCTGATATTACCTGTAACTGAAGGTTTATTTTTGGTTACCTGTGTGAATGTGTGCACACTGCACAGTGTTTTTAAAGTCTCTTTCCTGTTTTAGCTCATTTGACTACAAGAGCCGTCTTTACACAGAGCATAAATACCGGGTAATTGGCGGTTAAAGAACGTCTGTGTAAATGGGTAATTCTTTCATTTTTCCCGGCTCAGATCCGGCATTCTTTACCGGTACAGCAGTGTAAAGATGGCTCAGATCCGGCATTCTTTACCGGTACAGCAGTGTAAAGATGGCTCAGATCCGGCATTCTTTACCGGTACAGCAGTGTAAAGATGGCTCAGATCCGGCATTCTTTACCGGTACAGCAGTGTAAAGATGGCTCTGATCCGGCATTCTTTACCGGTACAGCAGTGTAAAGATGGCTCAGATCCGGCATTCTTTACCGGTACAGCAGTGTAAAGATGGCTCAGATCCGGCATTCTTTACCGGTACAGCAGTGTAAAGACGGCTCAGATCCGGCATTCTTTACCGGTACAGCAGTGTAAAGACGGCTCTGATCCGGCATTCTTTACCGGTACAGCAGTGTAAAGATGGCTCTGATCCGGCATTCTTTACCGGTACAGCAGTGTAAAGATGGCTCAGATCCGGCATTCTTTACCGGTACAGCAGTGTAAAGACGGCTCAGATCCGGCATTCTTTACCGGTACAGCAGTGTAAAGATGGCTCTGATCCGGCATTCTTTACCGGTACAGCAGTGTAAAGATGGCTCTGATCCGGCATTCTTTACCGGTACAGCAGTGTAAAGATGGCTCTGATCCGGCATTCTTTACCGGTACAGCAGTGTAAAGATGGCTCAGATCCGGCATTCTTTTCTTTACCGGTACAGCAGTGTAAAGATGGCTCAGATCCGGCATTCTTTACCGGTACAGCAGTGTAAAGATGGCTCAGATCCGGCATTCTTTACCGGTACAGCAGTGTAAAGACGGCTCAGATCCGGCATTCTTTATCGGTACAGCAGTGTAAAGACGGCTCAGATCCGGCATTCTTTACCGGTACAGCAGTGTAAAGACGGCTCAGATCCGGCATTCTTTACCGGTACAGCAGGGTAAAGACGGCTCAGATCCGGCATTCTTTAACGGTACAGCAGTGTAAAGACGGCTCAGATCCGGCATTCTTTACCGGTACAGCAGTGTAAAGACGGCTCAGATCCGGCATTCTTTACCGGTACTGCAGTGTAAAGACGGCTCAGATCCGGCATTCTTTACCGGTACAGCAGTGTAAAGACGGCTCAGATCCGGCATTCTTTACCGGTACAGCAGTGTAAAGATGGCTCAGATCCGGCATTCTTTACCGGTACAGCAGTGTAAAGACGGCTCAGATCCGGCATTCTTTACCGGTACAGCAGTGTAAAGATGGCTCAGATCCGGCATTCTTTCACGGTACAGCAGTGTAAAGATGGCTCAGATCCGGCATTCTTTACCGGTACAGCAGTGTAAAGATGGCTCAGATCCGGCATTCTTTCACGGTACAGCAGTGTAAAGATGGCTCAGATCCGGCATTCTTTACCGGTACAGCAGTGTAAAGATGGCTCAGATCCGGCATTCTTTCACGGTATAGCAGTGTAAAGATGGCTCAGATCCGGCATTCTTTCACGGTACAGCAGTGTAAAGATGGCTCAGATCCGGCATTCTTTCACGGTACAGCAGTGTAAAGATGGCTCAGATCCGGCATTCTTTCACGGTACAGCAGTGTAAAGATGGCTCAGATCCGGCATTCTTTCACGGTACAGCAGTGTAAAGATGGCTCAGATCCGGCATTCTTTCACGGTACAGCAGTGTAAAGATGGCTCAGATCCGGCATTCTTTACCGGTACAGCAGTGTAAAGATGGCTCTGATCCGGCATTCTTTACCGGTACAGCAGTGTAAAGATGGCTCTGATCCGGCATTTTTTACCGGTACAGCAGTGTAAAGATGGCTCAAGACAATCTCAGCTGTAACTGAATCATCCTGCAAGGCAGGTTTCCGTCTCCATGTTTCTCATTCTTCACACGAACAAGATGTTAAACCACTACATGCTGCCATTGTAAAAGTGCCTGGGTCTTAAACTGCCCCATGTGACTCCTGGTATGTCACACAGGAATGGAACACTTTGTGATGTCACACAGGAATGGAATGCTCTGTGATCTGTACATCAAACTATGTCATTGGTGACAATATTGTCATGAAGCATTGTGTAGTGAATGAGAACCTCGCTAACTCTTTGTGTCATTATTAGTGAAAGACTAAATGAATGCATTTGACAGAGAAACCAGTTGATTGATTGTTGTACGCAGAATGACACTTTAATTTGATTGGCGGTTTTCTGACGCTGTGCTCTGTCGGTCCACAGCAGAGGCACGGGAGGAGATCACCAAGGTGACCTTTGGGGAGCTGAGGCGGGATGTAGCGCTGTTCGCCGCCGCCATGCGCAAGATGGGAATCCGTACCGGAGACCGTGTGGTCGGTGAGTAATGGCAGAGAACGCCCCGTCGTTCATCACGGCCGCGCGTGATTGGCTGGCTGACTAAAGGAGAGGGTGTCGGGGTGTCGTGATTTACGAATGCTGTCAGCTTCAGGCAGTGGGGAACAGGACAGACAGGACAGAAATCCAATGAGAAATTTATACATCAATGCTTTTAATACATGACCACACAATACACACAGTACTGAGAGAAATGTGTAAAACTGCAGGAGCAAAGAGAGGCTGTGTTTATTAGCCTTGGGCGGGGAGGCTCTGGGAGACGATGTACACAAAAGCACTAGATCCAGTAACATTGTATCAGGATGTGGCTCCTGTAATTTAACACTCAACACTCCCCTTTAAAACCAGAGGTGTGTCAGATCAGAGACCTGTTGAACAGGAATGTTGGGTTAGCCACACCGGCCCTGCGGTTTGATCAGACACACCTGCAGTGGACACACCAGGGCTCATAAGCAGGAAGTGAAATAGGGCTGTGATTGGAAAAAGGGCAGTGAAGTAGGGCTGTGATTGGGTGAACAGCAGTGAAATAGGGCTGTGATTGGGTGAACAGCAGTGAAATAGGGCTGTGATTGGGTGAACAGCAGTGAAATAGGGCTGTGATTGGGTGAACAGCAGTGAACTAGGGAAATGATTGAATGAAGGGCAGTTAAAATTCCACTATTGCCCCCCTACCCACCGCGCTACTACCCCCTACCCCACTACTACCCCCTACCCACAGGGGCAGTAGTGGGGTGGGTAGGGGGTAGTAGTGGGTGGGCTAAGGGGTAGTAGTGGGGTGGGTAAGGGGTAGTAGTGGGGTGGGTAGGGGGTAGTAGTGGGGTAAGGGGTAGTAGTGGGGTGGGTAGGGGGTAGTAGTGGGGTAAGGGGTAGTAGTGGGGTGGGTAGGGGGGCAGTAGTGGGTAGGGGGGTAGTAGTGGGGTGGGTAGGGGGGCAGTAGTGGGGTGGGTAGGGGGTAGTAGTGGGTGGGGTAAGGGGTAGTAGTGGGGTGGGTAGGGGGTCAGTAGTGGGGTAAGGGGTAGTAGTGGGGTGGGTAGGGGGGCAGTAGTGGGGTAGGGGGTAGTAGTGGGGTGGGTAGGGGGGCAGTAGTGGGGTAGGGGGTAGTAGTGGAGTGGGTAGGGGGTAGTCGCAGCACATGTTGATCTTGTGATGCCTGCAAGATTTTGGACCCTGCAATGAAAGAAAATCTTCATGAGAAGGGAAATAAATGGTGATTAGATAAAGCTGGTAAAAATGTAATAACCATGTTCATATAATATGACCTTATTCACGGTGCTGAAGACTAAACATGTGCTGAGTGTGCTATCTGCGTTAGCGCGCCTGTCTGACCTCAGTGAATCCTCAGTCTCCAGCTCTGTGATTGGTCAAGCCACCTGCCTAGTTTGTCAGGCCTGATCTGTGATTGGCAGAGGCTGTGCCCCTGTTCCTTATGTTTGCCACTGCCAGAGGCCCTTTCACAGCCACATAATCCCAGGATTAAACTCTGGCTGATTCTGCTATTTGCTTTGCGTCAGTCCACTATTTAACTATTTATCAACTACTTACCTTGACCCTATTTACCTACTAATTCAGCCAGTATTTTTCAATACACTCAAATACAGGCCTGATTGTACCTTCCCATTTTGCCAAAGTTCTCCTCAAACTGTTGACCTCACCGGCGGACGATCAGGCCGCTGGTCACACAGAAAGAGACCCGGCTCGGTCCAACTGGTCAGACTGGCTTCTCTTACATTCCCTAAGATGTTATGAGAATACATTTTCTGTGCACACACCCCTGTGTGGTTATGTGGGGGGTTAGTAAGCCCCCCTTGGGGGTCTGTGAGCTGCTCCTGTTCCTCGGCTGCCCCCCCGCCCCCCCTGAAACACGGCTGACCTTGTCACAGCTCAATGCATTAGCCTTTTAACCCACTCATCTGCTAAGTGTAAGAGCTGCGTTGGACAGCAGGGTGGGGGCGTCTGATGCATGGGCTCCGTAATGTGGGGGCGGGGAAATTGGATGATGTGTCCGTGTGTGACGTCCTGTAGCTGCCCCTGTCATGTCTCCAGGGAAGCACTCATCCTGGTCTTATTGCTCTGTCTCCAAACCTAATCAAGCTGAGTGCAGCGGGCCGGGGGCTGGGGGGAGGGGGCAGGGGGCCGGGGGCCGGGGGCAGGGGGGAGGGCGTTACTGTAGTATAGTGGTTTATATCCGGCTCTCTCTGGCCCCCTCACTTTGGCCCCCTCTCTCTTGGGTCCTTAACAGAGGTGTGAGACTGTTGGGGGCTGAGCGGTGAAACTCTGGTTTTGGATGTTCCAGCCCTTCAGGCCAGTAAGAGAAAGTTTTGCAATCCGGGGGCACAGTGCGTGTAGAGCCCCTCTGTCGGGGGCACAGTGCGTGTAGAGCCCCTCTGTCGGGGGCGCAGTGCGTGTAGAGCCCCTCTGTCGGGGGCGCAGTGCGTGTAGAGCCCCTCTGTCGGGGGCGCAGTGCGTGTAGAGCCCCTCTGTCGGGGGCGCAGTGCGTGTAGAGCCCCTCTGTCGGGGGCGCAGTGCGTGTAGAGCCCCTCTGTCGGGGGCGCAGTGCGTGTAGAGCCCCTCTGTCGGGGGCTCAGTGCGTGTAGAGCCCCTCTGTCGGGGGCGCAGTGCGTGTAGAGCCCCTCTGTCGGGGGCACAGTGCGTGTAGAGCCCCTCTGTCTGGGGCACAGTGCGTGTAGAGCCCCTCTGTCTGGGGCACAGTGCGTGTAGAGCCCCTCTGCCGGGGGCACAGTGCATGTAGAGCCCCTCTGTCGGGGGCGCAGTGCGTGTAGAGCCCCTCTGTCGGGGGCGCAGTGCGTGTAGAGCCCCTTTGTCGGGGGCACAGTGCGTGTAGAGCCCCTCTGTCGGGGGCACAGTGCGTGTAGAGCCCCTCTGTCGGGGGCACAGTGCATGTAGAGCCCCTCTGTCGGGGGCACAGTGCGTGTAGAGCCCCTCTGTCGGGGGCACAGTGCGTGTAGAGCCCCTCTGTCGGGGGCACAGTGCGTGTAGAGCCCCTCTGTCGGGGGCACAGTGCGTGTAGAGCCCCTCTGTCGGGGGCGCAGTGCGTGTAGAGCCCCTCTGTCGGGGGCGCAGTGCGTGTAGAGCCCCTCTGTCGGGGGCACAGTGCGTGTAGAGCCCCTCTGTCGGGGGCTCCTCAGGCTCAGTCCCCTGTGCCCCCTGCACCACGCAAGTCATGCTGGATGATAAGAGCTGCTGATTGGTTGAAACGGCAGGGCAGGTTAAGTCTGTGTGATGTGTCAGGCAGGGATTGGCCAGTTCTGTGGAGAGCTGGGTAATTAGGAGTTGTAGGTCAAAGGTTTAATCTGAGCTGCTGTTAATACCACTGACCCAGTCAGGGAATACACAATGTCTGTTCTACACACACACACACACACACACACACACACACACACACACACACACACACACACACACACACATATACACACACACACACACACACACACACACACATATACACACACACACACACACATATACACACACACACACACACACACACATACACACACACACACACACACATATACACACACACACACACACACACATACACACACACACACACACTCACTGCAGACGGGGGGGCCACACATTAGAACTACACCCTAAGAGTGGTGGAGAGTCGAGTCATGGTCTCTTCTACAGACTCTGAGCAACAGAAACTAAACATTAAGAGCAAAAGAAGAGGAAAACGGCTCTGACTCTCACATAATGTCGTCGCTTTGGATAAAAGCGTCTGCTAAATGACTGTAATGTAATGTAATAATGCAGTTAAAGACTCATCCTTACACTGACTCCCTTACTGACTCACGACTCCATCTCTACAGTGACTCTGTGACTGACTCACTACTCCATCCCTACACTGACTGCCTTACTGACTCACGACTCCATTTCTACAGTGACTCTGTGACTGACTCAATACTCCATCCTTACACTAACTTCATGACTCTGGAAATGATAGAGAAACTGGACCCTGGAGTTTCACGATTAGCGGTTAGCCGCTATGCTTCACCAGCTCCTGTAAGCTCCTGCAGCGAGTTTGGAAGCTAATGCACAGAGTATGCATTTATTGGCACATTTCAGACTTAGTTTTGATATTTAATTTGAAATCTGGTTGCCTGGCGCTGCTAAACCATAGATTTAGAGGGAAAGAGAGAGAGGAGATGGGAAAACAGGGAGAACGAGAGGGGGAAACAGGGAGAGAGAGAAGAGCGGGAGAGAGTGGGAAATGGAGAGAGGGAGAGGGGGAAACCGAGAGAGAGAGAAAGACTGAAATGAGGAGAGAGAGAGAGAGCGAGAGAGAGAGTCACAGAGAGAAAGCTGATCAGAGCTGCTGTTCTCTGACCCAAATGGGAGGTCAGGAAGCCCCTGATTATGAGAGCCAATCAGCAGCCAGGAACCTTTTACTGCAAAGCCACACCCCTTTGCATGGTGGCAGCCAGAAACATGACTAAGCGAGGCCTTACTGCACGTGGCCAAGGTTTCACCACAGATTATATCATATTGGCAGGAATAATGTGTATATATATAGCGCTGAGGTTATAGCAGGTTATGAGCAGGCTGCCTTATCTCAACGCACAGATAAGGAGTGCAGACAGGGGCTGTGTCTGAATCAGAGCCCTATCTACTGCGCCCTGTCTCCTGTGTACAGTGCACTGTGTCTGAATCAGAGCCCTATCTACTGCGCCCTGTCTCCTGTGTACAGTGCACTGTGTCTGAATCAGAGCCCTATCTACTGCGCCCTGTCTCCTGTGTACAGTGTCTGAATCAGAGCCCTATCTACTGCGCCCTGTCTCCTGTGTACAGTACACTGTGTCTGAATCAGAGCCCTATCTACTGCGCCCTGTCTCCTGTGTACAGTGCACTGTGTCTGAATCAGAGCCCTATCTACTGCGCCCTGTCTCCTGTGTACAGTGTCTGAATCAGAGCCCTATCTACTGCGCCCTGTCTCCTGTGTACAGTACACTGTGTCTGAATCAGAGCCCTATCTACTGCGCCCTGTCTCCTGTGTACAGTGCACTGTGTCTGAATCAGAGCCCTATCTACTACGCCCTGTCTCCTGTGTACAGTGTCTGAATCAGAGCCCTATCTACTGCGCCCTGTCTCCTGTGTACAGTACACTGTGTCTGAATCAGAGCCCTATCTACTGCGCCCTGTCTCCTGCGTGCAGTGCACTGTGTCTGAATCAGAGCCCTATCTACTGCGCCCTGTCTCCTGTGTACAGTGCACTGTGTCTGAATCAGAGCCCTATCTACTGCGCCCTGTCTCCTGTGTACAGTGCACTGTGTCCGAATCAGAGCCCTATCTACTGCACCCTGTCTCCTGTGTACAGTGTCTGAATCAGAGCCCTATCTACTGCGCCCTTTCTCCTGTGTACAGTACACTGTGTCTGAATCAGAGCCCTATCTACTGCGCCCTGTCTCCTGTGTACAGTGCACTGTGTCTGAATCAGAGCCCTATCTACTGCGCCCTGTCTCCTGTGTACAGTGTCTGAATCAGAGCCCTATCTACTGCGCCCTCTCTCCTGTGTACAGTACACTGTGTCTGAATCAGAGCCCTATCTACTGCGCCCTGTCTCCTGTGTACAGTGCACTGTGTCTGAATCAGAGCCCTATCTACTGCGCCCTGTCTCCTGTGTACAGTGCACTGTGTCTGAATCAGAGCCCTATCTACTGCGCCCTGTCTCCTGTGTACAGTGCACTGTGTCTGAATCAGAGCCCTATCTACTGCGCCCTGTCTCCTGTGTACAGTACACTGTGTCTGAATCAGAGCCCTATCTACTGCGCCCTGTCTCCTGCGTGCAGTGCACTGTGTCCGAATCAGAGCCCTATCTACTGCACCCTGTCTCCTGCGTGCAGTGCACTGTGTCCGAATCAGAGCCCTATCTACTGCACCCTGTCTCCTGTGTTCAATGCACTGTGTCTGAATCAGAGCTCTATCTACTGCACCCTGTCTCCTGTGTTCAATGCACTGTGTCTGAATCAGAGCTCTATCTACTGCGTCCTGTCTCCTGTGTACAGTGTACTAGCAGATGTGTGCTGTTTAATGTGCACTGTTTAGTACGCGAGGCGTCAGCGAAGCCGGGCCTCATTTTTTAAAACGAAGCAGCGCGTCATTTATGCGACCAAAATGTTAGCGTGCTTCTTCAAAAGTGTGCTCCTAAATATACTCTTCAAAACCCTGGAAGTAAGTACATCATACGGGGGTTCTAAGTAAACTACACTTAGAGAA